>JZKD02S1225347.1:202573-213144 GCA_000966675.3 Picea glauca | reverse complement strand
TATATGGCATTTTTCCTTTTATGACAATGTTTACTTCTTTATTTAGACATTAATATTTATATTATTGAAAGATCCCAATGTTTACCATTAACACATTAAACTCTTAAAATAGTCACTTTTCATTTAGTGATCAAGAGTGGGTGGGTGGATGATGTTGGTCTCTGAAATCATTGCAATAGGAAAGTGTGCTCATTGAAAATTTCAAGAACGCTTAAGTATTTCAAAAACACCAACATGTTCCTATTTGAATAGCTTTATCCCTTTCCAAACCTCCACGCATGCCCCATGCAAACCTCAAAGTTTCCCTAAACATAGATTTTAATACATGTTCAAAAGGTGTGTGCCATGAACAATACCATTAATGACACAGACCCCCTCTCTCTCCTCGGGGTTGTGTGACCTCTCGATCTAGGAACGTTCAAAACGCTAAGCTGAATTAGCTCTTCGGGCCCTTGCTGGAACCCAAAATCAATTTACACAGGCCCCTTTTCTCCCTAAGGCACAGATTCTATGAAACATGTGGGCTCCTTCTAAGCCCATGTTCTCTTTTAGAAATTTGAGTGACGGGCACTAGCTCCCTATGCTAGGCCCCTTCTTCTTCATATGACCTCGGACGGCTTCGGCCCTTTTCACAACAACTAACTCCAAAACCTCCGAACTTCGAACCAAAGAACTTACCCGAGCAAGGCCTACGACTCGCGCTCCCCCCACAGCCAACGACTATGATCCTCTTCACAAATTTGGGCTTCAGCGCCTTTGAACACATCTACCTTTTTTCTCCCTGAAATTTGAATCGACGAAAACGCTTGGACCAGATGTATGGTCTGCACTCCTCTCGCAGCCAACGACTGTAATCCACTTCAGAACTTCAGCACTAGAGAGTTCCGAACGTTCCAATGCCTTTTTCCCCTGGAGTAACCTTTACCCGAAGCTTTGGATTGAGTGCCATGTGCTCACCTCGATCAACGATCAAGGCGTGTCCTTTTCTTTTACTTCAGACAAATTCTAGTCAACATCCCCTTTCTCTATTTTCTCGGAGTGTCAATCCTCTGAAGTGCTAGATATTCCACCACGCATCCTTCTCCAATGGATGGTCCAGATGGACTTCGATGCTTCAACCTTTGAGATTTTTTTGTGTCTCCATTCTCCATTTTCCCTGAAGTGATAGAGATGGCACCACGTTCCCACATAATCGACGACTAGGATTTATCTTCTTACCTTTTGGAGCTTCGGATGACACCTGGTCAATGCTCTTATTTCTCCTCAAATTTTCCCCAAAGTCGGCAATCTGGTGACATGTGTCCTTCCTAGATCGACGATCAATATGGACTTTGATACTTCACGCTTCGGGGGTTTTGGCTTCACCACACTCTCTTTCCTCTAAAGTGTACGACCTCTGAAGTGAAGTATCCACTGACACCTATCCACTTCCGATGGATGACTCTGATGAACTTTGTAACTTCGGGCTTCGGGAGTTTTGCACACTCAACTCCCGCTTTTCCTCGAAGTGCTCTTTTTGCGAGGTGTGTGTATTTTTGCCATGTGTCCCTTTCAATAATGGATGGTCTCGATCTACTTCAGGACTTCGGTGAGTCCACTCTCCTTGTTCACTTAAGAATATTAAGGCTTGTGCACTTTACCTGGATCGGATGGTTGTCGATCCACATGTCGAGATCTGGTGGATGGGATATGTTCTCCTCCTTTGTGCGCTCCTCCTTGATGTTGGACGTACATCTAACGGTCCGGATCTCTTCCTGCAGCTCGATCCAAAGGCTATTGTGGCTCCTCCTCCTGATATTTTTCGTTCTCCCGAATTTGGGAAAATTTACAAGTGTTCAAAGGTTTTGGCCCTTGAACCTTCTCCTACGAACCCGACTGCTTGGGTCTTGACTTATGCTTCTCCTCTTGAAATTTTGATATTGAATCAACTCGCTCCTGCACACTCCTTGCGCTGACTCTCCTAAGCTTGTATGTGGCTTGGACCTCGACCGTCTCGGCCTTCTTCTCCTCTCCGTTGAGATTTTGTGTGCAAAGGCACCATCCCCCCTAAGGCTTTGAATTGGCTCGAATATTTAAGGGTGTCAGACCATGTTTTCTCCTTCAAAGGAAGTCTTGTGCCCTCCTGGCACCTTTTTCTCAATGCACACTTGCATATATCTTTCCCAGAGTGTTCAACAACTCTGGTTCTCTATAACTTCAACTTCTGAGACCTTAGAGGTCTTTATCCCTTTACTCCTTAAAGGGATATCTATTCCCTCTTGGCAACTTCTGCTCAAATCACTCTTTTTTGAGCTTACAGAGTGTTCAATAACTTTGTGGGTGTCTTCCTCTTGACACTCTTCTCTCCCTCTGAACTTGAAACATAGTCCTTTCATGCACACTTGCACCTATTGAATGCCCTCCTCGCAGATTTCGACAGAGTGTTCAACAACTCTGTCTTTTGTTCCTTCTCTGCACAATTTCTCCGCCAAGGTGTTCAACAACCTTGAAGCTCCTCTTGAGTTGTGAATGCTCTAGTGTGCCCTCCTGGCACATTCTTCTCTAACTCGAAAGAGTTCAGATGAGCACTCCTGTCATTGGCTACAGAGTTTCCAATACCCTATTGTGCACTCGTTGCATAGCCTAAAGAACCCAGAATAACTCAACAATTGTCAAACAAATAGTGGAATCTATCTTACCCCTTCAGGTGGAACCTATTCATACATCTACATCATATGCATACATAACACACATGTGACATTCAAATGCATTCATAAAACACATAAAAACCTAGAAAACGCATAACCAGGAAAAACTATTCTTTCCATTAATCGAAATGCATAATTACAATGTGTGCANTATATGGCATTTTTCCTTTTATGACAATGTTTACTTCTTTATTTAGACATTAATATTTATATTATTGAAAGATCCCAATGTTTACCATTAACACATTAAACTCTTAAAATAGTCACTTTTCATTTAGTGATCAAGAGTGGGTGGGTGGATGATGTTGGTCTCTGAAATCATTGCAATAGGAAAGTGTGCTCATTGAAAATTTCAAGAACGCTTAAGTATTTCAAAAACACCAACATGTTCCTATTTGAATAGCTTTATCCCTTTCCAAACCTCCACGCATGCCCCATGCAAACCTCAAAGTTTCCCTAAACATAGATTTTAATACATGTTCAAAAGGTGTGTGCCATGAACAATACCATTAATGACACAGACCCCCTCTCTCTCCTCGGGGTTGTGTGACCTCTCGATCTAGGAACGTTCAAAACGCTAAGCTGAATTAGCTCTTCGGGCCCTTGCTGGAACCCAAAATCAATTTACACAGGCCCCTTTTCTCCCTAAGGCACAGATTCTATGAAACATGTGGGCTCCTTCTAAGCCCCTGTTCTCTTTTAGAAATTTGAGTGACGGGCACTAGCTCCCTATGCTAGGCCCCTTCTTCTTCATATGACCTCGGGCTATGACTCAGGGCTAACCTCCTAAAGGCTCTTTAGAATTCAGGCTTCGGCCCTTTTCACAACAACTAACTCCAAAACCTCCGAACTTCGAACCAAAGAACTTACCCGAGCAAGGCCTACGAATCGCGCTCCCCCCACAGCCAACGACTATGATCCTCTTCACAAATTTGGGCTTCAGTGCCTTTGAACACATCTACCTTTTTTCTCCCTGAAATTTGAATCGACGAAAACGCTTGGACCAGATGTACGGTCTGCACTCCTCTCGCAGCCAACGACTGTAATCCACTTCAGAACTTCAGCACTAGAGAGTTCTGAACGTTCCAATGCCTTTTTCCCCTGGAGTAACCTTTACCCGAAGCTTTGGATTGAGTGCCATGTGCTCACCTCGATCAACGATCAAGGCGTGTCCTTTTCTTTTACTTCAGACAAATTCTAGTCAACATCCCCTTTCTCTATTTTCTCGGAGTGTCAATCCTCTGAAGTGCTAGATATTCCACCACGCATCCTTCTCCAATGGATGGTCCAGATGGACTTCGATGCTTCAACCTTTGAGATTTTTTTGTGTCTCCATTCTCCATTTTCCCTGAAGTGATAGAGATGGCACCACGTTCCCACATAATCGACGACTAGGATTTATCTTCTTACCTTTTGGAGCTTCGGATGACACCTGGTCAATGCTCTTATTTCTCCTCAAATTTTCCCCAAAGTCGGCAATCTGGTGACATGTGTCCTTCCTAGATCGACGATCAATATGGACTTTGATACTTCACGCTTCGGGGGTTTTGGCTTCACCACACTCTCTTTCCTCTAAAGTGTACGACCTCTGAAGTGAAGTATCCACTGACACCTATCCACTTCCGATGGATGACTCTGATGAACTTTGTAACTTCGGGCTTCGGGAGTTTTGCACACTCAACTCCCGCTTTTCCTCGAAGTGCTCTTTTTGCGAGGTGTGTGTATTTTTGCCATGTGTCCCTTTCAATAATGGATGGTCTCGATCTACTTCAGGACTTCGGTGAGTCCACTCTCCTTGTTCACTTAAGAATATTAAGGCTTGTGCACTTTACCTGGATCGGATGGTTGTCGATCCACATGTCGAGATCTGGTGGATGGGATATGTTCTCCTCCTTTGTGCGCTCCTCCTTGATGTTGGACGTACATCTAACGGTCCGGATCTCTTCCTGCAGCTCGATCCAAAGGCTATTGTGGCTCCTCCTCCTGATATTTTTCGTTCTCCCGAATTTGGGAAAATTTACAAGTGTTCAAAGGTTTTGGCCCTTGAACCTTCTCCTACGAACCCGACTGCTTGGGTCTTGACTTATGCTTCTCCTCTTGAAATTTTGATATTGAATCAACTCGCTCCTGCACACTCCTTGCGCTGACTCTCCTAAGCTTGTATGTGGCTTGGACCTCGACCGTCTCGGCCTTCTTCTCCTCTCCGTTGAGATTTTGTGTGCAAAGGCACCATCCCCCCTAAGGCTTTGAATTGGCTCGAATATTTAAGGGTGTCAGACCATGTTTTCTCCTTCAAAGGAAGTCTTGTGCCCTCCTG
This sequence comes from Picea glauca, assembly GCA_000966675.3. Classification (NCBI taxonomy): domain Eukaryota; kingdom Viridiplantae; phylum Streptophyta; class Pinopsida; order Pinales; family Pinaceae; genus Picea; species Picea glauca. Next base: position 208,140 of record JZKD02S1225347.1, on the reverse strand, counting down.
GCACCTTTTTCTCAATGCACACTTGCATATATCTTTCCCAGAGTGTTCAACAACTCTGGTTCTCTATAACTTCAACTTCTGAGACCTTAGAGGTCTTTATCCCTTTACTCCTTAAAGGGATATCTATTCCCTCTTGGCAACTTCTGCTCAAATCACTCTTTTTTGAGCTTACAGAGTGTTCAATAACTTTGTGGGTGTCTTCCTCTTGACACTCTTCTCTCCCTCTGAACTTGAAACATAGTCCTTTCATGCACACTTGCACCTATTGAATGCCCTCCTCGCAGATTTCGACAGAGTGTTCAACAACTCTGTCTTTTGTTCCTTCTCTGCACAATTTCTCCGCCAAGGTGTTCAACAACCTTGAAGCTCCTCTTGAGTTGTGAATGCTCTAGTGTGCCCTCCTGGCACATTCTTCTCTAACTCGAAAGAGTTCAGATGAGCACTCCTGTCATTGGCTACAGAGTTTCCAATACCCTATTGTGCACTCGTTGCATAGCCTAAAGAACCCAGAATAACTCAACAATTGTCAAACAAATAGTGGAATCTATCTTACCCCTTCAGGTGGAACCTATTCATACATCTACATCATATGCATACATAACACACATGTGACATTCAAATGCATTCATAAAACACATAAAAACCTAGAAAACGCATAACCAGGAAAAACTATTCTTTCCATTAATCGAAATGCATAATTACAATGTGTGCAGGCTAGACTGCAACAGAGTTTCACCTCTCCTCTCCTTCTCTTACAATGATTTACTCTCAAATTTCAGCCTCTTCTAGGCATATGATACAAAGTTTTATACAAGAGGGGCTCCTAGAGCCTTTCCCTCCAACTACTCTAGTGTTGTCTAATCACCATTTACAATGCCTATCTATTGAGGCTTATTACATTGAATGACCACAAACACTTCATATATGAGGTGATGCTCGAGATATGTACAACTCAGACCACATTAAATGCCTTTCTATCTACTGCCCGTACAAAGGAATCAACTCGGTTCTTCTAGCATTACATCATTTAATTGCATTAAATTTGTATTTTTAAATTTAAAAATGGGAGGGTTGTGCTTCTTTCTTCTTTTAATGCGCTTTGATGTGCTAGATAGATGGTGTGCTGCTAAGGTGGAAAGGATGCTCCTGCATCATACTCCACTATTGGGAAAATCATGAGCTCCTCTACTCTGTTGTTGAAATCCACCTGTATCCCAAACTCTTCCATGGAGTTGTCCGCTTTCTCATCTGCTTTGTTGTTGTTTCTATTGCTTCCCTGCTACTCTTGCAGGTCCTCCTCTATTCAGCTTCCTCCTGCTAACAAATTCTTGTGATGACCTCAACATCAACTCTCTTACCTCCCCAATGACCTCTTCCATCTAATCTATTGGATGTATCCTCCTTTCATGCAGACTAGCTTGCTGCATTTCCTCATGCTGAGATAAGGGTGGATTATCCTGATCTCCCATGATGTCTTCATCTCCTTTGGCACTAGCTTGCCACTTCCTTCAAGTTCATATTCTGCAGCCTCCTTACTGGAATTTTGTTGAGCCATCTCCTCTGATAGATCAAATCCTATTAGTTCCTTTGCTGACACATCTCCAACTTTCTCCAACTGCTCCTCATGTTGGCATTCCACTACTCTTTCCATGACTGCATCTTGAAAGTATTTCTCTAGTTCTGGATTGTCCAACCAATCCTCAAGTAACTTCAAATACATCTCCCACTGAGTGAGCAACTCAACTGTGTGATCCTCTTTTTCTATTGGGGAAGACATTAGTGTCTTCTCCTTCTCCTCCTTAATGATAGCCACAACTGACTGTCCTCCTTTTTCTTCTATTGCACTTGGAATTTGTGCACTGGCCTCTGCTTGACTAGTTGGTAGGAATATTTTTATTCCCCCAATGATCAGAACAAACTACTAATCCTACTCCTTGTTGCTCTAAAATCACCTATGAGTTCACCTCTTCTCCCTTGCCCACTTGGAAATCTGGAATTTCATCACTGCCCTCCTGGCAGTCTATGAGATCATTAGATGATCTCTTCTCATTGCCCTCCTGGAAACTTGAAATTTCACCACTGTCATCCTAGAAGTTTATGAGATCAAATGATCTCGTCTCCTCCTCACTGATGGTTTCTCCAGTCTCTGGTTCATAGATGTAAACCACTTCCTCTGTGTTGTTGAGGGTTTCAGCTTCCCTCAGCCACCTCCTCAACACTTGTTGTTGCCTTCTGGACAACAACTTCTAAACATGCCATATTTCTTTTTTCTTCATGGGTCACTCGTACCTCCAGCGTATCTGTGCCTCCCGTTGCATCTTCAGCGTTAGCCTGTCCATTTCTACTCTGATTTCTTTGAGCTCTTTTTCCATTTCTTCTTTGTTTTTATGTTGGTGGTCCTTTCCTTGACCATGCTTGTAGACTTCAGTAGCCATTCTCTCATTTTTCTTTTTCCTGTGGTCTGTAAGAAAAATAAATCTCTAATACCACTCTGACACACACCCCCTCTCTCTCCTTGGGGTTGCACGACCCCCTGATCTAGGATCGTTCAAAATGCTAAGTTGAATTAGCTCTTCGGGCCCCTTCTGAAACCAAAAATCAATTTACACAGGCCTCTTTTCTCCCTAAGGGATAGGTTCTATGAAACCTGCGGGCTCCTCCTAAGACCCTGTTCTCTTTTAGAAATTTGAGTGACGGGCGCTAGCTCCCTATGCTAGGCCCCTTCTTCTTCATATGACCTTTGGTTGTGACCCGGGCCTAACCTCCTAAAGGCGCTTCGGAATTCGAGCTTCGACCTTTTTCACAACAGCTAACTCCAAAACCTTTGAACTCTGAACCGACGAACTTACTTGGGCAAGACCTACAACTCATGCTCCCCCAACAAATAATGGTTGTGATCCTCTTCATCAATTTAGGCTTCGACACCTTTGAACACATCTACCTTATTTTTCCCCGAAATCTGAATCGGTGAAAACGCATGGACTAGATCTACGGTCTGGGCTCCTCTAGCATCCAACAAGTATGATCCACTTCATAACTTTGGTGTTCAAGAGTTACGAACATTCCAATGCATTTTTCCCTCAAAATAAACTTTACCCAAAGCTTTGGATCGAGCACCACGTGCTCACCTCGATCAATAGTCAAGGCATGTCCTTTTCTTTTACTTTAGACAACTTGCAATCAATGTCCCCTTGCTCTACTTCCCCGTAGTGTCAGTCCTCCGAAGTGTCAGATCTTCCGCCACACATCTTTCTCCAATGGATGGTTCATATGGACTTTGATGCTTCAACCTTTTGTATTTTTTGTGTCTCCATTCTCCGTTTTCCTCGAAGTGCTCTATCACCGAAGTGACAAATATGGCACCACGTTCCCACATAATTGATGAATAGTATTTATATTCTTACCTTTTGGAGCTTTAGATGACCCCTATTCAATGCTCCACTTTCTCCTCAGCTTCTCCCTGAAGTCTACGATATAGTGATGCATGTCCTTCCTAGATCAACGATCAAGATGGACTTCGCTACTTCATGCTTTGGGGGTTTTGGCTTCACCACATTCACTTTCCTTCAAATTGAATGATCTACTGACACCTATCCACTTCCGATGGATGTCTCTTATGAACTTCATAACTTTGGGCTTCAGGAGTTTTGCACAGTCCACTCCCACTTTTCACCAAAGTGCTCTTTTTCTGAGGTGTGTGTATTTCCACCACGTGTCCCTTTGAATGATGGGAAGTCCCGATCTACTTCAAGACATAGGGACTTCGGTGAGTCCACTCTCTTTATGCACTTAAGAAGATTAAGGCTCATGCACTTTATGTAGATCGAACAAATTTTGATCCACGTGCCCAGATCCAACATATGGGATCTGTTCTCCTCCTCTACACAGTCCTCCTTGATGTTGGACATAGATCTAAAATTCCAGATCTCTTCCTGCAGCTTGATCCAATGGCTTATATGGCTCCTCCTCATGAGCTCCTTCATTCTCCCTAATTTGGGAAAATTTACAAGTGTTCAAACGTTTTGGCCATTGAACATTCTCTTGCGAACTTGACTACTTGGGTCTTGACTTATGCTTATCCACTCGAGATTTTGATATTCAATCAGCTTGCTCATGCACACTCTTTGCATTGAATCTCCTGAGCTTGTCTATGGCTCGATCCCTAAAGGTCTCGACCTTTTTCTCCTCTCTGATGAGATTTTGTGCACAAGGGAACTATCTCCCTAAGCCTTTGAATTGGCTCGAATATTTAAGGGTCTAGACCCTTGTTTTCTCCTTCAAAGGAATTGTTGTGCCCTCCTGACACCTTCTGCTCAATGCACACTTGCAAATCTCTTTCCTAGCATGTTCAACAACTCTGGTTCTCCAGAACTTGAATTTCTCGGACCTCATAGGTCTTTGTTCCTTTCCTCCTTGAAGGGATATCTGTTCCCTCTTGGCAACTTGTGCTCAAAATGATCCTTTTTTATCTTACAAAGTGTTCATTAACTTTGTGGGTGTCTTCCTCTTGACACTCTTCTCTCCCTTTGAACTCTAAATAGAGTCGTTTCGGGCACACTTTCACTTTCTCAATGCCCTCCTGGACGAGTTCTACAGTGTTCAACAACTTTGTCTTTTGTGCTTTCTATGCACAATTTCTCCTCCAAGGTGTTCAAAAACATTTAGGCTCCTCTTGAGTTTTGATTTCTCTGGTGTACCCTCTCGGAATGTTCTTCTCATACTCGAAAGAGTTCATATGTGCACTCCTTGCGTTGGCTACAGAGTTTCCAATGCCCTGTTGTGCACTCCTTGCATAGCCTAAAGAACCTAAAACAAATCAACAACTATCAAACAGATAGCGAAATCTATATTCACCCTACAGATGGAACCTATTCATACATCTAAACATATGCATACATAATTCACATATGACATTCAAATGAATTCATAAAACACATAAACACCCAGAAAATGCATAGGCTAGAAAAACTCCTCTTTCCATTAATCTAGATGCATAATTACAATGTGTGTAGGCTGGATTGCAACAAAGTCTCAACTCTCCTCTCCTTGGCTTACAATGATTTACTCTCAACTATCAACAACCTCTTCTGGACATATGATACAATTTTTTTATACAAGAGGGGGTCCTCTAGCCTTTCCCTCCAACTACTCTAGTGGTTTCTAATCACCATTTACAATGCATATATATTGAGGCTTATTACATTGAATGAACACAAACACTTCAGATCTGAGGCAGTGCTAAATATATGTACAAATCATACCACATTAGAGACCTTTCTATCTACTTCCTATACAAAGGCATCAACTTGTCTATTCCAACCTTACAGCATTTAATTGCATTAAATTTATATTTTAAAATTTAAAAATGGTATGGTTTCTCCTCTCCCTTCCTTGAATGCGCTTTGATGTGCTAGATAGTTGGTGCGTTGTTGAGGTGGAAAGGATTCTCCTGCATCAATTAACAATATGTGAAAACCACAACACACACCCACTCTATGTGATCCTTGTAATCGGAGGAAGTTTTTCATATCAAGGCTAGATCATAGACCGTTAACCATGGTTGAGGA
>JZKD02S1225347.1:184952-195662 GCA_000966675.3 Picea glauca | reverse complement strand
AGATACTGAACCTGGGTTATGCCAAAAGTGCATTTCTCCAAATTGGCACACAACTTGTGTTTCCGCAGTGTTTGGAGGACCTGTCGGATGTGGTGGAGGTGCTCTTCCCAAGTCTAGTTGAAGATCAAAATGTCATCCAAGTACACCACTACAAATGAGTTGGTGAATGGCCACAGGATGTCGTCCATTAGCCTCATGAAGGTTGCAGGGGCATTCGTCAACGCGAAAGGCATGACCAACCATTCAAAAAGACCCTCCTTGGATTTGAATGCAGTCTTCCACACATCAGAGGGTTCGATTGGTACTTGGTGATACCCAGACTTCAAGTCGATCTTGCTGAAATATTTTTCCCCCTTGAGTTGGTCTAGAAGGTCATCAATCCGTGGGATCGGGTACCTATTCCAGATAGTGATCTTGTTCAATGCCTGATAGTCAATGAAGAGTCTCCAAGTCCCATCCTTCTTCTGCACCAATACAATCGGGCTCCCACAGGGTGATGAACTTGGCTAGATGTGACCTTTCTACAATAACTCATGAATCTGCCTCTTGATTTCATCATTATCTAGGACAGAGCACCGGTAGATGGGTCCATTGGGAAGTGGCGCACCTGGGGTCATATTGATGGGGTGCTTGACCTGGCAGTGTAGAGGCACCCCTGTGGGGGAGGTGAAGGTGTCCTTGTACTCCTCCACGACCTTATCCATCTATTGTTTTCGTGCAGCGGGGCCTTGTCTGGAGGTCATGGCCACAATATTCCTCTTTCCATGAGGGCGGATCATCAGGAAAACAAATTTCCTAGTTTTGGAAATGAGCTTACTGCATTGTTTTGCAGTAACCAAAGAGATGGTGGTAGGTGGTGCTATCTTCGATATCCTGTACAACTTATTGCCCAAAGTGATAATAACAGCACGAGGCCTGGACTCATACACAACATGTCACTTCTACAAGTACGGTTGGCCTAGTAATACATCAGAAACATCAAGAGTAGCAATGTCACATAATACCTCATCCGTGAAAGGCTTGATGTTGTAGGGAAGGCGACATTGTTGACTGACGCAGAGGTCCCGTCCTTGGTGCAACCACCCAATGGTGTATGGTTGTAGGTGTGTTGTGGTCGGCAAGCCCAGTCGCTTCATGACCTCTACTAAGATGAGGTTCTTCTGGTTCTTTCGACTCCCGCTGTCGACAATGAACTGCAACGGGGAAACCTTTACCCACATCTTGGAATGGAAGAGACACTCTACCTCCTCTGGATCTTCTGGTTCCTCCTTTTGGATCTTCGTGGTGGAAACGGTGGCATTGGGCTCCACATTGATAATCTGCTTCCCCCTGTCATTCCCCTTGTTAGGTTCTGATTCAGACTCGGAGCATGCATTTGATTCAGAAGCCTTCAACTCGGCTACCAGTGACTGCTTGGCCTGACACTCACTTGTGTTGTGAGTGGAGCTCTTATGGAACTCACACCACTTCCCCGTGTCCTTTTTTGGCTTCGTGGTGTTCTTTTCTTGTGGATTTGGTGGGTTGTCCTGGGATTCCTCGCCTTGGCTTGGTCCTTTGTTTTGCGGTTTGGGAGTACCTTTCCCTTGTTTCTGATTTGCAGACACAAAGTCTCACTTCTTCTGTTTGAACTTCTGCTCAATCTTGGCAGCATATTGGTATTCCACACCAAGAGAGGAGATGTCGAGGAACTCCATTTCCTCCTGAATGTATCTATGCAGACAACTGTGGTACTTTAACACCAAATTTTTCTCTGAATCTTTGATACCCAACTTTGTGCATAGGGTATGAAATAGACTCGTCATATCATGCACATCTTGGTCCCTTTGCTACAACAACGTAGTCCATTGTATGTATTTGTCCTCATAACTCCCCATGGGATAATATTGTTCCTTGATGGAATCTTGGAAAGAATTCCAAGTAGGTGTGGTCAAGAAAAAAGAGGGTTCTCCCTCACCCTCTTGCTCCGAGTAGGTTTCCCACCAATCCTTGACATGGGGGGTGGCTTTGAGGAGTGCAAAAATAATCTTTTCCTGGTCGGAAAAGTCATGAACCGAGAAATATCCTTCTAACATATTCAACCATCTATCTACGACATCTGCATCTATTTGGCCGTCAAATATGGGAATGTCAAAGTTTACTTGTACCTTAAAAGGAGTGGCACCTCCAGAGTGGCTTCTGGATGTTGATGCGCCGCTAGTCGGAATCCGTTGAAGAATCTGAGCAAAGTTGTCCATCATCACGTTCCTTTGTTTCTCGAGGACCTCCTCGAGCAACATTTTGATAGGATATCCTACTCCCTCACATTTCTTTTCTTCCCCCATGGGCGGTTGTTGAGGTTTGTGAGGTTGATCTTGCAAAGGTTCAACTAGATCGAGCCCCAACTCCTTATACCCCGATCTCGTTGGGGACATGCAAAGAAGGATCGAGAATGAACAGACCGTTCTGATACCACTGATCCATATTTATGTAGGAACACAAGGAAATAAAGAAATACACATAAACACAGAGATGCAGTGGAAATAAGACTTCATTTCATTAATAATAAATGACTGAAATATGCTTATAGACAGAATGGAAATAAACTAGCTAGGGCGATGGTAGCTTATCTCTGATAAGAGATGTGGCAGCTATTGGCCTCTGAACTGTGTTACAATGAGGCTCGAAGGTCTATTATTATTGAGAAACAATGGAAAACCCTAAAAATCCAAAGACCTAACCCTAGGAGATGAAATGCCAAGACTATGGGCCTCGTTTGGGTAAGTTGGTACATCAACTTCTCGGGGACGTAACTTTGGCATACGATCTTCGTTTGATGCATTCTATACCTAGTTAGAAAGATCTATCTGAGGACTACAAATTTTGGGTGAGAAACATTAATCTAATATCCATATTGCTCTTTGTTTTCCCAAAAAATGTCGTTTAAGGCCTCATAATGGCTCGGGAAGTTCAGGACCCAAAAAACTACTAAAAATAGTAAACTGTGAGGAAATTGAAAAACTGAAAGAAGAAATGGTGGGGGTCCAAGTGGAATAGGTGGGTGGCCACCAATATCCACCTGGATCAAAAAATAAGAATATTTTGTTAGCACTAGAAGTCACCCTCTGATTGCAGAGAAGGTAAGCCCACTACCCATCAGGTTATATGTCACAATGAATAAATTCTAAGAGGTCAAATTGGCGTAGACTCAAGATAATATTGTTTTAACTCGGAAAACTGGACCAGCATGCACAAGAATATGAGGTATTGATCAAGTTTAGTCAGTAAGTTGTAGTAAATATGAATAGGAGGAAGGATGGCGAGGAGAATGTAGAGGTTTGCTATGGAAATCAAGTCTTCCAACAGCCTAAGGAAGAAAAACTCAAAAAAAAAAATATCCTCTTGGATTTAGAGTTTCAGATATTGAAATATGCCTAGACAACACAGTCACAACAAAAAAATGATCAAACATACATCATGATACAGATATGACAACTCGACTGGATCATCCATGCCCGAGCCATTCAACGTATGAGAGAAAAAGATAACATAGGGGATTGATTAAAGCCGATCACGATGCTACCATAATCAAACATACATTACAAAAACATAACAATCCTTGGTTGGATCATCCATGCCTGAATGTTTTAGCACAACTTTTATAGAGAGTTGAAAAGAGACTGACTTCTATTGAACAAGAAATCTCAAATCTTTTTACATAACTAGAGAACTAGGAAACTTTATCAAAATTTTACAATACGAGAGCCCTGCTCAACCATCAACCTCTAATAAAACTCAAAACTACATACATATACTCAAAAATTTGCCCAGCAGAGGCATGGTTGATCTTCTCATCCAATGTCATACATCTGTGTCTTCTCAATTAGACTGCGCATGCAGACTCCTCTGTGCATGCCTTCCCCTGTCAAACACAAGCTCTGTTATGCTAGTCCTTTATGGATTTCCATTTATGCGATGAGACAATGTCTCAACTATTGCATGACTTTCATGATCTGTCTGCATTAGGATCAAGACAGACTACACTTTGAACTTAACTATCTGGAGCTTTGTTGGATGCTTGCAGGGAGGAATTGGCAGGAAGACGTGGACATTGATGATAGGGAGCTGATGAGATGACTGGGACTATGTGGGCGCAAAAATATAAAATCAGATCACTGACTTAGACTAAACACCATTTGTGGGTTTTTAAGCCCCCTTTTCTCGCATTTTGACCATGGTGCCACTTCCTTAGGGAAAAAAACCCCCCTTACAATAATATGTGTTAAAATTAGGCTCCATGGGGGATAGAGTCCTCCTTGCAAATCTCTAAGATCTTCAGTACTTTCAGTTTCCTTCTGCATTGGGCTATGGACTCAAGCTCAAAACATCCTATTGAGGAAATACAGGCCGATAAGCACACTACTCTAAAAACGAAAGAAAAACACATGGGCTCCAAAGGAGCTTATTTATGTACATCCTAGACTAATTAATTTTTACACAGTGCTAGGTGAAAGCAAACTTCCACCATAGCCACTCAAGCAACCTCCTAGTTGCGAATTTGTTTACTCTGTCAATGATTGATAACAGAGAATGAAACTATGAAAACATAATGTTTACATTCTCCAGCTTTCCTCCTAATGATGAGGTCAATATAAAGTTGGGTGGCTTCAAAAGATGAAGGAAATACAGCTCCATGTATTCCTTCACAGGCTCATAGGACAAGCAGAAAACTCCAGAAAATTTATAACAGACAGTGTTCTCTGCTACACATATGCTCACACATTGTTGGATTTCTCTGGCAAGCTCAGGTGGGTGAGATTTTGATGCAGTTTGACTGAAATTAGATGATGGATGCTCACTTACAGGCTCTGGATAGGAGATAAACTGCCACTTTTGTTTCTCCTTTTCTTCTTCATGGCTCTCCCAGGGGTCAGATTCATAATCGTCATAAAAAGGAATAGTGGGAAATCTCTTCTCTTCAATCTGATGCTCGGTGTCTTCTGTGGGTCCAGGATGTATGATTTCCTCACAATATTTTTCTTTTGTGAATAAAGGATAAGACTTTGTTGTATGCTCTTGGACATTCTGCATATCCAACTCAGAATCAGATTCATAGATATCATACACGAGCTGGCTGGTACCAGGTGCTATCTGCTCATTTATAGGTTCTGAACAGAAGATAAACTATGCATTTGGCTCCTCCTTTTCTCCTTCATGGCTCTCCCAAGAATTAGATTCATAGTCATAATAAACAAGAACCATGGGAGATCTCTTCTCTTCGTCATCTTCATTGGGATATTCATCAACAATTGTTTGTTCTTGGTTAGTATTCAACATCACTTCTTCATCATAAACAAGGCTTCCAAGAACATATGTTTCCAGGACCGGAATATCCTCTGTATTTTATTTGTAAGAGCGATGAGAAAAATATACCTTCAATTCCTCTATACTTGCAGAAAGTTATTGTATCATCTCCATCAGCTCCTCCAGGGGATGTCCCTCATCCTCACAGCTTTATCCAGAACGAACTATTTCTTTAACACCATCTCTATACTCCTCATATAGTTATGATAGATTAACTTAGAAGAATAAAACTTTTGACAGTGCCTATTAAAAGTTGCATGAAATTCTCCCAAGGAGGAGATGCTAGCAAGGGGTAAGGAGTGATACCACTGACGAGCATCTCCTACTAATGAGAACATGAACATCTTCATTAATACATCTTCATGATGTATATCCCACTGATTCATGAGTTCATGAAACTCATGGAGATGCTGAGAATGGTTTTCCTCTTTACGCTCTCTAAATATGGGCAAATAATCACCCCATTCATTTGGAGTAGGGACAACACTAGGAAAACCATGAACAACAAAAAAATTAGAAGGAGAAAACCTTCGAGCCAGGATTTTTTCCATTTCGAACCTGTGGAGTTGCCAATCGATCCTTTAATCATGGAGTCACTAGGTGAATGATATGCAGAATGAGTTTGTCTGGTCTTTGTTCACCATCAAAGACCATATTTGATCGTTGTGTCCCAGGGGGATCTAGGTGTAGCTAGAGGTAATCACAATGAAACAATGGAGTCTAGAAAGTGGAGTCACCAGGTGCCATTGTAGTCTTCAATGGTTTTGATATATGATGCACCTTCAGAATCGGAAGCTCGTCTTTGTTCTACCCAAGGAAAAGTATTCAATTCGTTCTTCGACAATAACGCCAGAAATGTTAGCACTAGAAGTCACCCTCCGATTGCAGAGAAGGTAAGACCAGTAGCCATCAGGTTATATGTCACAATAAATAAATTCTAAGAGGTCAAATGGGAACAAACTCAAGCGAATATCGTTTTAACTCAGAAAAGTGGACTAGCACACACAAGCAGATGAGGTCTTGATCAAATTTAGTCAGTAAGTTGTAGTAAAGGTGAATAGGAGGAAGGATGGCGAGGAGAATGTAGAGGTATGCTATGGACATCAGGTCTTCCAACAGCCTAAGGAAGAAAAAATTAGAAAAAACAAGATCCTCTTGGATTTAGAGTTTCAGATACTGAAATATGCCTAGACAACACAATCACAACAACACAATGATCAAACATACATCATGATATAGCTATGACAGCTCGACTGGATCATCCATGCCCGAGCCATTCAACATATGAGAGAAAAATATAACACAGGGGACTAATTAAAACTGATCATGATGCTACTGCAATCAAACATAGATTAAAACAACATAACAATCCTCAGTTGGATCATCCATGCTTGAGTGTTTTAACACAGATTTTACAGAGAGGTGAAAAGAGACTGACTTCTATTGAACAAGAAATTTGAAATCCGGTTACATAACCAGAGAACTAGGAAACTTTATCAAAATTTTACAATACAGGAACCTTACTCAACCATCAACCTCTAATAAAACTCAAAACTACATACATATGCTCAAAAAATCTCCCAACAGAGGTGTGCTCGAGCTTCTCATCCAATGCCATATGTTTGTGTATTCTCAGTTAGACTGTGCATGACTTCCCTTGTTAGAAGCAAGCTCTTCTCTACCAGTCCTTTTTGGATTTCCATTTATGAGGTGAGACGATGTCTCAACTTTTGCCTCACTTTTATGAACTGTCTGCATCAGGATCATGACATGCCACACTCTAAACATCACCATATGGAGCTTTTTTGGACGCTTGCAGGGAGGACTTTATAGGTAGACATGGATGTTGATGATAGGGATATGATGAGATGAATGGGACTACGTGGGTTCCAAAATGTCAAATTATACCCCCTGACTTAGGCTAAACACCATTTGTGGGTTTTTAAGCCCCCTTTTCTCACATTTTGACCAATGTGCCACTTCCTTAGGAAAAACAACCCCCCTTACAATAATATGTGTTACCATATTGGATAAAGATACTGAGGGACTGCAAAAAATAGTGGATGACCTTCTCTTGATTGAATTAAAACCTTACTACGACATTTTCACTTGGTTAAATAGACACTTAGGTTCCCATCAAGTGGCTTGCCATCTATATAGATTCCTAATATATGAACCTTTAATGTTAGAAGGAATTCTTATGGAATCAAGTACTCTCCCTCACTCAAGTTCGAATCACTAGTCGATCCAACTTTGTCTTGACATAGTAATATATCCTTAGTGAAGGTATTTTTGGTTTGAAAATTTCTTTCTCTCCAACCTAGATTTTCAGGAAAATGCTCCTATCTTGTGGGAAAATGTGGTAGTTTCACATGACACCCTAATGTATAAATTCTAACAGAAGTAAAAAAAATTCAAACAATTCCTTCGAGGCTGGAACAAATACATCTTCAACAACATATTTTAGTCTCAATGATATCTTTAACAATGCATGGAAGAAACTCAAATAGAGATTATAATCTGGGGAAACAATGCCTCTCTTCTTGTAGAAGAGAAACATTTGAAGCAGTAGTTGGAGGAAAGAAATTGCCAGGATGAAATGACTTGGAGAGAGAAATACATGATACAATGGTTAAAACAGGTTGAAAAGAATACTGAATTATTTCATCTATCCATATAGAGAATATATGTAAATAACATCACATGAATAGAAAACAATCAAGGCTAGTAGTTATTGGATCACGAGAGAATTGAAAATGAACTTGTAAAGCTACTATTAGGACTTACTAATTAAAACCTTCCCGGATCATGAAAAGGATATTGATAATATCACTCAACATATTCAATCTCTAATTACCCACAAGAAAAACAAAGTTCTACTTAGACTGATCACTATTGAAGAAGTTTATTAAGTAATTAAAGATATTCCAGTTGGGAAATCGTCGGGTCATGATGGTTTTATGACTAAATTCTTCCATCATTGTTGAAAAAATGGTACATGAAGAATTATGGAAATTAGTGGAACATTCTATCATTTTGGGTGGCATCCTAAAGGAATTCAATGAAATTTTCCAAACCCTAATTCTGAAGGAGGAGAAGCTCTCCCATCCCAAAAAGTTCTAGTTGATCACTCTCTACAATGTCATATACAATAAAATAACCAAGGTAATCAATCTATGACTCAAACCTCTTCTTCCTTTTATTATTTGAAAAGAGAAATTTGGTTATGTAAAGGGACGTCAAATCATAGACAACATGATTCTATCTCATAAGGTCATTCACTCCTTGAAATCCACCTAGACTCCAGGAATGATCCTCAATATAGATCTCTCAAAGGCCTTTGAAAAACTTAGCTAGAAGTATATCATGTCTCTCCTTTTAGCTTTCAATTTTTTCAATGAGTGGGTCAACTGGATTCTCAATCTAACTTCTACTTATTTCTTCTCCATTTTGGTTAATGACACCCCTTCTAAGACCTTTTCCCCATCCAAAGGTATCCTTCAATGGGATCCCTTCTTCCCCTTTCTATTTATTATCATGGGTGAAGGCCTTAGCCATTATATCAAGGAATATGTATTATATGGCTCTCTCTAAGGCCTTCCCCTGCATGACATTCAAGCAACAATATTCCATAACCATTTTGTTGATAAGACCATAATGATGGGATCCCCCACTTCCAAGGAGGCTCTAAATATCTATGAAATTATCAATAACTTTAGTGAGTCTTCATGTATCTCCATAAATTATGAAAAGTCACAAATTTGATTCTTCAATACTCGTCTATCCATCCAAATTCACATCTCTAACAACCTTGGTTTTCTTAGGAGTTGCCTTCCATCCAAATACTTGGGTATCCCTTTGATTGATAATTCATAGAATAAAAGTTTTTGGGAATCACTCATTCAATCCTTAATCAACTGTTTAGCCTATTATAAAATCAAATACCTTAACCTCAATGGTCATCTCATTATCCTCATTTTTTTCCTCCGAGCAATTTATATCTAACTCTTTTTCGCAGCTGCCCTAAAGTCTGTACTAAACACTATCCGCAAAATTCAAAGTAAATTCCTTTGGCAGGGTACCAAAGAGGGTCACAAGTGGGCCTTTGCCAATTGGGACAATATTTGGAAACCAAATATCTCAGGTGGTCATGGGATATGGGATCCTTGTCTATTGAAGAAAGTGGTGGGGCCAAAAATCTGGTGGAAATGTTTGAAACAACCATAAGATATTTGGTCTCAGTTACGGAGAAAGAAATACACCCCTCATGTTGGAGAGCCAAATGGGGTGCCACCTATCACCAGAAGACATCACAACACTTGGATGTTGACTTCCCCTCCACACACTTTCCTCCTTCCCAAGGCAATGCATTTATGCAACATATTCATATATTCTCTATTTCTCATGTGTTGCATTAAGTCTTAGGTCATTTCAGTGGTTGGCGTGATCAAGACTGGTATAGATATGGTGACTACCATTTATAGTAGTGGAATGTCTCTTTAATGGACCTCAAACCTCACCATTTTTCATTTAACTTACCCTTGACTCAATTCCATTATCATTTTTATTCCCACTGGTAAAATTTTCTCCACCTCCATCAATTTCTTCTCCTTCGTCTTCAGTTCTATGCTTGTTTCTAGTCATTTCCGACCCTCATTTTGGTTATTTTTTCCTTCCCTCAGATAAATTATTTGTCAAAGATTCCAACCAAATATAGGGTTTAGGTCTTACTATGGCTCTGTAGGACATCTCTCTTCACCTATCCCTTCATCCAATCTTTCATATTCTTCTCCACTTTCCTCCTCCCCTACAATGAGAAAGTGTGAGTAGTATATTTGGGATTATGCCACAATTTTGGAAGAGGAAATTCCTTCTAATCACATACAAGAAAAATTAAATGCCCCATCCTCAACCATGGTAAGAAGGTACCCCACTTCTACCTCTCCTTCTCTAAATCACAAAAATTCCACAACAAGTAGCTCACAAGTTCCAGTGCACACCTCCAGGAAGGTGACCGAATAGAATTCTCCACTATATTTCTTGGAAGACTAACTCCAGTTTATCTTTGAACTTTACAGGGACATTGCAAAACATAAGTTCCACTAGGAGTTGATGGATCACAAGCCCTTTGACCTCCTTGAATCGTTATCTAGACTTCTCAACCCCTTTCGAGTATGTCACCATCAGTGATTTTGTGATTCAATAGGGGATGTTAGTCACCATTAACATTTTTATGTGAAATCAAGATTTCAGGATCTAGCAAGACGCTAAGATGGTTTGGAAGCCTGATAAACTAGGGAAGGGGCTAAATATGGTAGGGGCACTAAGTTGGTGGGGCCCGATGTATCGCAGATCATGAATTCTCAAGAT
>JZKD02S1225347.1:173635-184900 GCA_000966675.3 Picea glauca | reverse complement strand
TTGGAGAGTGGCCCCAAAATTTAAAACATGTTTTTCATTCGGGCTTACGTGGCGCCACCGGGTGCATTTCAGGGTGAAAAGTGAGTTGCCCCAAACCACTTTCTCATGCCTTGAAATTTGGAAAAGTACAAAAGGGCATATTGTTATTTATTTTATTATTATTTTGAACACTGGACTGTTTGAACCTTGGTGCAACCACCCTCTTTCAACTGCAACTCAACAATACACCAACTGTGCGCCATTTTTTCTCGTTTCCAGGTATTTTTCATCACAACCATGGATCCTGTGGTTCCTGATATTGATTCTAAGGCTCAAAGAATAACATCATGCATCAAGAATGTTTAAAGAGAATGTTTTAAAGAGTTCTTTCCTACCTTTAGTTATACGAGAAATTATTCTTAAATGAAATTAATAATAGGACACGACAAAGGTTGTATTATTTTTTCTGAGTCACAATTATAATATCAAATGGTGTGGGAGAAAATTAAAAAAATGTTAAACAAAGCAAGGCTTCAATTGTGGATGAATCTCACCTTGTTTGTAGTAGAATAAAAGTAGAGAGCACACCCTTGAACAAGATATAAAATACAGTAATTCAAATAGCTTGTAGGTCTTGTATTACTTATAGTAAATACAGAGGAAAAATTGCGTAATTAACAAATTGATCATATAATATGATTGTAGTAGTTGTGATACTAATTTTCAATCAATCACTTATCAAGGAATTTCATAAGGAAATTCAGAGGTATGGAAATACAAAAGAAGAACATAACTCAAACTAAACAAAATTTGGAATCTTTATCTACACTTGTATTAATACTAAAAAAAGGAGAGTTTTCTCTATTACATCTAACAAGAAGCAGCCCATGTTGGGCTTCAAGCCTTCCCTTGATACATTTAGAAATCCTAATATTTATACCAGATGAGTTCCTTTAGTTTGAAACCGATTACAATTATCTCCGAAAGAAACGTTTTGGTTTGAAACCAATTACAATGATCTCTGAAAGAAACGTTTTGGTTTGAAAATGATTACAATGATCTATGAAAGAAATGGTTCGGTTATGAATGTATATCATAGGAATATTTAAATTTAGTTGGATTTAATTTGATTTCATCTATTGATGATCTGTATTTGAATTTTGTTGCGTGGTTGGTCTTTGTTGCTAAATGTGGTCTCTTCTTAAAATATCGTTCCTTTAAATCTTGAGATGATTGGCAGCATGTTGATCCTTTATTGCTAGGTGTCTCAAGTCATCTGTCACCTACAATGAGTTTACTGGCGTAAATAATTGCGGTTGAAGCTGTGGCGATGGAGATTGGACAACTAGCTCAATGCGAGGTCGTTATGGGAAGGTGGTGAGTCTGTCGAGAGGTGACGTGTAGTAGGAGTGGGAGACAGGTGGAGAGGGGTGAGAGACTATGAAAGTGTGATGGGTTCTCTATTTTGCAGGGGCGTGAGGGGGAGGTTTTAAGTAACCCTCTTTTCATCCCGCAATGCACCTGGTGCTGCCATGTATCTCTTTTACTATACCACGATTTCAATTGCAGGACCTCTCGGTAATTTTATCATTCGAGCATGTTGTGTCCCCGCAATGAAATGAGGTCGTTGATCCGGTTGTGATCTAATATCTGGGTGAACCTACTAAATTTAGCGCCATCGCTAAGGTTTATCTTCCTTCCAACTTTAGGATCATTATAAGAGCGCTTAGAGATGGAGTTACTTTGACACTGAACAAGAACACTTCTTGGAGGATGATCTGATGTGGTGGTCTAACGTCATTATGCTGACATGTCATGAAAAGAGAAGTGACATGTGTCGACACCATATGGATGCCAGATGTCATGACTGATGAGAGTGTCGCATTTCTAAAATGATGATTGCCACGTACTTTGGTACTTCAGAGATCTGGGGCAGTCTACATGTAGAGATAGAGCTCTAAAGTGAATGACGACCATCGATCTGAGGAGGACACGCGACATGGATCTATGGACTCCGATAAAAACTACTTCAGAGGAAAACAAGAGAGGGGAAGATGAAAATATCGAAGCGCAAATTTCGAAAGTGAATATTGATTGTCCGTTCCAGAGGACGTGTGGCGCCTGATCTGCAACTCTGGGACAAAGTACTTTGGAGGAAAATGAGAGGGTAAGCCCTGAGGTCCTGAAGCCCAAAGTTCTGAAATAAATAATGATCATTATTTTTGGATGGAAATGCCACAAAAATCGCTGGACTTCGGGAAAAAACACTCTGGATGAAAGCGAGAGGAGAGAAGCTAAAACTCCTAAATCCTAAGGTATTGAAGTAAATCATGAGTGTCTGATGGAGAAGGACACGTGGCGCTTGATCATTAACTCTGGGGCTTCCATATGGTGCTAGACCTCATGCAACTTTGACATGTTGAATACACATAAGTCGTTGATTTCCATGATCCATTAAAATCCGACTGTCGATCTTCGCAAAGTGAGATAAGAACCCAAAGTTAAGACAAGGTCACAACTCTTGGTCATGTGTAGATAATGTAGAGTGAATTTCATGCAATTCATGTCTGTCGATCTGAGTGAGGGACATGTGTCAGATGATCCCCGTATTTGGCTATTTCAAACTCTAGGAGGAGGCAAGCAATACTGAGTAAAGAAATCTCAAACACCCGAAGCCCATCTGGACTATTGATCAAAGAGGACACGTGGAAGGAGATCCTCCACTTTGGGGATAACCACTTCGGAAGAAAGGTATATGTGTGAAGAGAGAACTCCCAAATCCCGGAGTTCCAAAGTAAATCCTCACCATTGAAATCAAGAGGACACACATCAAGATATCCTCCACTTCGGGAATAATCACCTCAAATGTTTTTTAGAGATGTGAAGCGAGAACTCATGAACCCCATTGTTTCAAAGTAAATCCTAGTCATCCGAATCAAAAGGACACATGGCGTCAGATCTTCCACTTCGGGGACTTAGCGCTCTTTGTGGTCTTCTTTCCTGTCTATTTAGCCCCTTTTCTTAGTTTATCCATCTTCCAAACTGGTTTATCTAGATTATAGAATCTGGTCTATTGGGTTTCTTCGCAACCTTTTGTGGTGCCATAATACTTAAAGAAGTCAAACCGGTCTACATGTAACAAACGAAACTAGTAAGCTCTTCGCTAAATAAAAATGGCTAATCACAATCCACATCATTAAGCTTTAGCCAATCATTCATATCATTAATACCTCGACATTCGTGATTGTTGGATACAATTAAGGTATAAATCTCCTAAAGGTTAAATTCACGAAGAAGTTAATCTCCTATTACTCACTTTTATGTTTTACTTTATCATGTTTTAAACATTGAATTAACCTTAAGTACTTCGGTGGTTTGTCGTTCGGGCATTTTGGGTGTAGTTTGATAGAAATCCTCCAAAGGGCAAATTCCCAGAATAATTGTCTAAGCTTTTTGCTTCTTTTTGGGTAAAATTTGTATTTCTTAGAGGAAAAATCTAAAGCTCAAACTTTCAAAATTAAACATATTCCAACAGATCCTATCATAACCTCAGTAACAGAACAATATCTTGTGGCAAATGAACAATGCCCAATTGACCGAGATTCAGACATTTTTTATACCGAAATCACCATTTCTCCCATCTTTGTGTCCATAAGCAACTTGTCCGATAAAGTACGAAGGTGGATATTGTTGCTTGAGGCATTCCAGACCACCATAGTCCCTTATGTTGTCGAAATCTCTTTCCTTTTTCCTGAATTTATAGGTTGGTGCGCCGAACAATATTCCCATGAAGAAAGAGTCGTTGCAAATAAATGAGGGTCTGAGGTCATGTGTAGGGTAGAGATTCTGTCAATTCGAGAGTCCCTCATCATACCAGAGTCGTTTTCTACAACTTCTGAACCTTTCAATGAAGAGAATCTAATTAGGGTATACAAATAATGTCCATCATAGGTCTGAGATTTGTTTTTGCAGAAAATTGTAAAACCCGAACATTTTTCAGATAGTCTGTCTTTGCCAATGAATGTGAATATAATGGTTATTGAAGTCTAATTTGTTTGCATCCTATTGAGTCAAGTTTTAGGTCTAGACAATGACAAATACATAGTCGAAGTCATGCTCGATTTTCTTTTGATCGTCTTTAAGTTAGAATTTGGTCTGTCAGTCTGTATCAGTTTTGATCAATTCATAGATGATAACATCCATAAATAGCTAGTGAATTTTCGCTCTCTAAGACATTTTAGATACTACACCTATCCATTGAAAATTTTCCTAAAAAACAATAAGAGAGAATTTCATGAACCAACATTCATGTCAACTAAATGTAAAAGGATTCCATTGCTCATATTCATCAACAAAGTCATGTACAAAGTTTATAGTTTGATTTTCAACACCAGCCTACCTATATTTTTGGATTACATGAGGAGTTATTTGCAACCAAATCGAGATAACAGAGTGGGGGATTGGGTACTATTCATGCACTCAAGAATAATTTGGGTTTATGGTTGTCATGAATCCCCTTATCTATTGCCTATTTTTATGACCCCTAGAATCTTTTCCCTTGAATTCATTAGGAAAAGAATTATATCTGAGACATAGTATTTCTTGAAATTGTAGAAAGCCTCTAACCTCAAGTTCCCTTTTATTGTTGGCCCTTTCATTGTGAAATCTAGATTATGTTTATCTCAAATTAAAGCAAAGCTCAAATAGTTCAGTTTTGCACAGTTACAAGGAAGAAGGTATGATCCACATCAAATCATATCCAAAGGAAGATTGATGAAAAAACATGCCCCTTATGAGCATGAACAAGTTGAGGGTTTTGATAAGCTGGAAAATCTAGAAGTCTGTGTTGATATGGAAGAAATCTTGCAACCAACTCAAACACAACAAGTGGAGGAAACCCTACAAAAAATTCAAACACAACAAGCTTCTCAAAAAATGATATCCAAAGTTACTAAGATAAGTTTTTATAGCAAGAGAATAACTTTAGAGACCATGGGCACCAATGATCAAAAAACTGCTCCTAAGAAGATGAAGATTACATAGTCTCCACAGATAGTGGATTTAGAAGAGGAAGAGCCTAGAGAACAAGTAAATATGGATATGGTGGAAATTGGTACTAGCACTGTAGAGGTTGAAAAGGAAAGAAAACTCCAAAGTGAAGGTGTCTCAAGAACCTATAGCAACAAGAAATACATCTTTGATAAAACATCTGAGGCATTTTATCAATCCAAAGAAGATCTAGAAAAATAGTATGCCGAGAAGGGGAACATAGCTCTGGGTGAGATGAGGGATTTAGTCCCTAAAGCAGAAAACCTTTCTTAGCATAAATATTCTCTTTTCACAATTAGGGATGTTGAAAAGAGAACCTTTACCATTGAAGTTGCAAATGAAGACAAATTCTCTGAGATAAAGATAAGATATGACAACATTAGTGCTCCAAACAAGGTCAAATTCCATAAGCATACCAGTGATATGTTGTATTTTGATTACCTGAGTTTAAGGTTGAAGAATTCAAATATGTCATCTTATGCAATGAAATTGGAAGGAAAATTTAGGCAGGAAAAACCATCTAGAAGAGCTTGGCAGACTTAGGTCAAGAGGCTGGAATCTGAAGGCCCCCAAGAGTTGAAATCCTCATTGGATCAAAAATACAAATTAATTCAAAGATTGAAGAAGAAATTGAAAATGTCTTCCATAGAGCATCCACAAACAAAAGAATTGGTTTCTCTAGAACAAGAAAAGGAAACACTTTGTCAAGAGACATTGGACTACAAGGCTAGAGTATTGCAACTAGAATGAGAAAAGGTGAAATGGTCACAAGAGTAGACAAATTTGCTAAACAGGGTTATAGTTGTAGCTCCTGCTGTAGAAGCTGGGTCAAACATTGAAGGACTTGTCCAGGCTATGTCACAAGTTATCCTGAAAGAAGGAGAAAGCAAAGGGATAAAAGGAAGCATAGAGAAATTGAAGCAGGAGATGTAGGCAAAGGATGAAAAAATGGCTCAATTTCAAAAGGAGAATGAAGTATTGTAATAAATGATGGATAAATTGAATATGAGATTAAGAGGAAAAGGCTTGTTGTAGAGGGGAAATCATATCATCTGGGAATCTATAGTTGCTGAAACTGCCAAGTTCAGAGTATATTTGAATTTCATTAATGATAAAGATAGTATAGTCATCACAACTAGGAGCAGGTGCATTGTTGTGAATGAAACCTTAGCAAAGAAACCATCATAATGAGCCCAGAATGTCATAAATCTAGTCAACAACATTCCTAGTGTAGAACTTCAGACTATTGGAGTTAAAGACAGAACTACATTGATTATCTAGGCCAAGAGGATTATTTCTAAACATAACCTATTGAAATAAGTCCAAACCAAGGCAACAAAGATGGAATAGAGTGTATAGGAGTTCAAGGATTTGTTTGAATAATTTTTTATCAAAAGCCTTCCACCATTTTGGGATGGCAAGAGAAACTTATATGACGAGGAAGAATACAATGCTCGCTTGAATCAATGCATAATGGATCACTCCAAGTTCAAAACCTCGGAGGAAAATATGAAAGGGGATACATTAGTTGAACATCTGATTATAGACTTTGAAATTTTGAATCAGTTCAAAGCAGTCAAGTTTGTATTTGCAGTCATGTCATATGCTTCCTGCATTGACCTGGAGATTTTGATAAAGGAAATGACAGATTATGATATCCCTTCTGACTTGCAATGGAAGGAGATAGTGAGGTTGGGTAAGACAAAATGCAATTTTCCAGGGTCCAGTAGATGATGTCCAGATATCACTGACGATGGAAGATCACGTGGAAGACCAGAGAAGAAAAAGTGGTGAATAAATAAACTGTAATGCCATAGGATCCAAAAACTAGATCATGAAACATTTTCTTGCTAATCATTGCAATCGGTTCCCAAACTGAAACATCTTATTTTAATCATTGTAAATGATTTCAAAATCGAAACCTTTCATTTTGATCATTGTAATTAGTTTCAAAACCAAAGGAACTTAAATTGTATAAATATTAGGAGTTCCAAATGTATTAGAGGTTGGCATAAGTGCAACAACACGATTTTAGCTATTTGGAACTTGAATGTAACTCTCTAAAGTTGAATAGAATACACATGCAGAAGTCTTGAAGTTTCCATGAAAATATTCTAATGGTGGTGGTATTAGTTTTGTCTTCTCTCTTTGTATGCATTTCTTGTATTTATGATTCCATTTACACTATCTTTTGTTTAAATTGGAAATTTAAAGGCCCAAACTTCATATTGTGATGCTCTCGGTTTAAGCAATTTAAACTATGTTATGTTCTTCCTAACTATTTCAAAATTCATTTATTTAATGCTTTGATATAGTTATGTGTTTTTCGTTTCTTCGTACACTCTGAAAATTTCAATTTATACCTTATATTTATCACCTCATTTAGCCTTCATCCTTTGGAGGGATCTACTGACCAATCAGTTCTTCCATTGTTTTTTAGAAGCTTAACTCCATATCCCTAAGTGTCCCTCCCATTATTTGCCAACAAAATTATAAAACCCTTCAAAACAACAAAACCTAGCCAGTGATTTGTTAAACAAAACTCGTCTATTAAAGATCAAGTGACAGAAGAGATCCCTCTCTGAGTTGAGCAGGATAGTACCCAAATCTAAAGTGGTTTTTAGGTTACCTCTGTCAGTTTTTTTTATCATCCAAACAAATTTACAGAGTTCTAACATTTTGGCGTTGTTGTCGGGGATGAAACTGAAATATTCCTTGGGAGAAGAACAACTTAAAGCTTTATATTTGATTCTTGACGGTGATAGTGAATCAGACACCTTATTGGTTGAGACTAAATCTACCCTGGTGACTCCATTATAAAGATACCAATAGCATAAACTAGTTTGAGCGAGAAGTCTTGTTTCCCAAGAGAATTCATACTAGGAGAAATCCAGAGCCAAAAGAAATAATCCATGTGTCTAATCCTAATAAAATTTTACACAAAAGAAAAGAAAGACCAATAAGGCCAGTTTTGTGTCTAGAGAGATATCTATACTTTCCCAAAGATGGAGTGAAAATCATTGAAGACCTTGATTTTGATTTGAAATTTGAGCAAACTCTGTTCAAAACTAAATATGAGTCCAGTTTGAACGAAGTCATCTTTGATGAGAAGAGGTTCCAAGATTTAATTTCAGATGCCTCTATTAAACCCGTTGTGACTCCTATTCAGAACAATCAACCACTTCAAGTTCTTACTGCAACCATGGCAGCTAGGTTTTCCCCTCGTATTCTACCTGCTCAATTACATGATTTGCCCCGGGAATATAATCAAAGGATTAAGTTGTATGATGTTGAAGGCAATGTGTCAACCGAAAAACACTTAGACCTGTTCAATGATTTTGTGGACCTAGAAGAAGTATATTATGAATATGAAAAAATGAGGTTGTTTGCACAAAGTCTTGTAGAGAGATGGGGGGATGAGAGAGAGTGAGTTGGTGTGATAGTCTGAGGCATGTTAAGGTAAGGTCTAGGTCTAGGTCTTTCCATGCCTTGTGGTTTCTAGGTCTTTCCACGTATAAGTCTTACCATGTATAGGAGTGTGGGAGAAGGAGAGATGGAGAGATATTGGGGGGGGCGGGGTATATTTAGGAGAGAGGAGTAGATATCAGAGAGAGACAAAGAGAGATTGGGAGGGAGAGGGTAGTGGGAAATAAAAATAGGTTAAATGAGCATATACGTGATCCTAGGAATGTGTGCATGTTCCTAGAGCACATCCACATCCATAGAGCACGTGTGTGCTCTTAAAAACACATGTGCACTCTTAAGAACACATGCAAGCTCTTAATAACGCACATGCATTATTTTGAATTCAAAATTTTTGGGTGGGATTGAGAATGTGTATGCTAACTTGGCTGCCTCAAATTTTGGTTTGGGATGAAAAACCTCGTGGTTCGTTCTGCAAATTGATAAAAACCTCCATTTTTGTGAATACCTTTCTATATATCTTTCGTTGATGTTATTTTTCTATAATCTAAACAATTCAGTTGTTGACGAAGCTACAGACATAGATAGAGTCGGCTATGCATATTCCAAATATACAACTTTTTTTAAAATTAATATTATTTACTACTTTTAATCTATTTTTGTCTTCACATATATCAAAATCCCAGAATACATACCTCTCTTATTTATTCTATAAATGTTTGTTGGCTTAACCATTTCTAGAATGGGTTATATACCACACTAGACAAGACTCATGTCTATGATCTGATAAAAAAAAAGTTATTTTGATTATGTTAAGGCCCTCTTAGCATGCACGAACAAAAGACAGTGTGATTTCAAGGATATATTGACTTTGATAATTTAAAAAAAATATAAATTCAATATTATAAATTTCCAAAAAAATACGTGGCATAAGAACAATGAGTTCTCTACAAGCATACAAGTTACTTGCACAAACAAAAACATATACCTTATATGACGTAATTATTCACAATTTTTATGAATAAAAGTTATATATTCGGAAATCTAATTCAATTTTCTATGTCTCATCTTCTTGCACCACATTCAAGCGGGGTATATTTAGGAGAGAGGAGTAGATATCAGAGAGAGACAAAGAGAGATTGGGAGGGAGAGGGTAATGGGAAATAAAAATAGGTTAAATGAGCATATGTGTGCTCCTAGGAATGTGTGCATGTTCCTAGAGCACATCCACATCCATAGAGCACGTGTGCGCTCTTAAAAACACATGTGCACTCTTAAGAACACATGCAAGCTCTTAATAACGCACATGCATTATTTTGAATTCAAAATTTTTGGGTGGGATTGAGAATGTGTATGCTAACTTGGCTGCCTCAAATTTTGGTTTGGGATGACAAACCTCGTGGTTCGTTCTGCAAATTAATAAAAACCTCCATTTTTTTGAATACCTTTCTATATATCTTTTGTTGATGTTATTTTTCTATAAGCTAAACAATGCAGTTGTTGACGAAGCTACAGACATAGATAGAGTCGTCTATGCATATTCCAAATATACATCTTTTTTTTAAATTAATATTATTTACTACTTTTAATCTATTTTTGTCTTCACATATATCAAAATCCCAGAATACATACCTCTCTTATTTATTCTATAAATGTTTTTTGGCTTAACCATTTCTAGAATGGGTTATATACCACACTAGACGAGACTCATGTCTATGATCTGATAAAAAAAAAAAGTTCTTTTGATTATGTTAAGGCCCTCTTAGCATGCACGAACAAAATACAGTGTGATTTCAAGGATATATTGACTTTGATAATTTAAAAAAAATATAAATTTAATATTATAAATTTCCAAAAAAATATGTGGCATAAGAACAATGAGTTCTCTACAAGCATACAAGTTACTTGCATGAACAAAAACATATACCTTATATGACGTAATTATTCACAATTTTTATGAATAAAAGTTATATATTCGGAAATCTAATTCAATTTTCTATGTTTCATCTTCTTACACCACATTCAAATTCATTGTAAAAGTACATTGACCAATCGTTGTTAACAAATTATTATTTTTCCATATTTGCATTGCCACTAATGTGTCATGAGAGACCATCATTAACTTGCATTCACCCCTACAAAGAACTCATTGGTTAGTTCCAGAACTTATCCAATATATTTGATCTTAAAATATTCAACATTATCTCATGGCACTTTATCTCTTGGCACTTGTAACTAAACATGAAAACCACCTTAGCACACCATTAACTAAAAATGAAAACCACCTTAGCACACCATAATAGAATATGAATCTACCACAAATGTTTCATATATAATGAAGAGGTGAGACCTCATCGATTAAATATATAATGACGTGGGAGATCTCATCAATTAAAGTTTTCCACCTTGACAACTTTTATAAATAGAGTAAATGGTAAAGAGCCTTGTGTTACTGTTATGTTATAATACAATCGATATTTTTTTTTTGTTTGTTAATTTGTGTGGGACCTGTTGGCTACGCGATTAACCTATGGCTTGAGAAACCGTGACTCAGGGGTATCTAAGCCATCAAAATCACCCGGGGATCGCACCCGGCCTGAGCCACACCAACCCTTAACATGGTTGGATTTTTTGTCCCCGCAGGTTTTGAACCAGTGACTTTAACATCATGGAGTGGCTTAACAACACACTCTGTCACCGAATGTCCTACACCTCGGGGACATAATACAATCGATATTACTGTTATGTTATATTGAATATTTTTTTTAACTTAGTAATAATTAATTAAAATTGTTTTTGGGGTTGTTATTTATT
>JZKD02S1225347.1:117445-173585 GCA_000966675.3 Picea glauca | reverse complement strand
GACCACTACCTCAAGGTGTCCCCATGGCTCCAGGTAAAGCCCTCACGAGAATTGAACCTTGCCCAACGGTGAAAAACTCCTCTCTTTCCACCATTGGATCCAACCCCTTTGGGCATAATATTCAATAATTGTTGAATTTGCATATTTGAATTATTTAATTTGCATATTTAAATGGTTAAATCTGTACAATTCTAGTGTAGTGAGAGTTTCTCAACACTCTAAATCTATTTATGAATTCAAAAATAAAATTTAAACAACAAAAAATTATAATTTCACTTAAATTAATATCTCTCAAAAATATTTAAGTTTATACCCGATCTTATTTTTTTTCCTTTATTTTACAAAAAAAAAATCTGAAAATTTTAAAGGTTTTAATAATTTTTAAGAAATTTAAAATTTTGAACGGTTTCAACTTCATTCCATGGATATGCAAAACCAAACGGTGTGAATAAAACGAAAGGTGTGCAGGACAATAGAAATTCCAATGGTAGGCAACAAAAGAAAGTCTAGATTGTCTTATAAATGAAACTCTTAAAAAACAATCACACTAGTGAAATTTGACATTTTTTATATTTTTAAAAAATATCATGATTATATATGTTTTTAATTTAAATATATTGAATTGCATTAATTATTAGTGTGAATTTGTTATCATATTATCCTAATATCTTATTTTTTCTTACACCTAAACAAAGAGAAAAAAAACTCTTAAGTATTATATCAACTTAAATAGAAAATGCACAATATAAGAAGATTATGATGATAATGGATGTGTAAAATGTTGAATTATATTTAAGGGTTATTTATCACATAAAACTCATAAAATTAATGACTACATTCAGGTTGTGGATTTTAGATGAGAAGTTAGATGCTGTTAATATATCCATTTGATCATAAATTATCTTATACAGTTTACACAAGTTATATTAATAAAATATGCAACTTCCATATTGGAGTAGAAAACACTCTGCTAGGGTTTTGATGTTGGTTACGTTCAGGTTTTTTTAATCCTCTCAGCATCCACCACTGTAGTCGTCACATCTTGCAGACCTACACTCTATTTTCTTTCACCGCAATGTGGTAGTAAACATACCACATGAATATCATAGCTCGTGACATCCTTTCGAGATGCCACCCCACCTCCGAGACCGGATTCTCCAAAAAGAGATGAAAATGGAAAGAGAATCCTAAATCCTCCCATCCAAAGATGACTCATGTTTGACAACCAGGTAAGTGTATTCTCAAGCTATCGTGGCACCAAGGTATGTGGTAAATTTGACCAAGGTAGGGGAACATACACAATTTATGAAAGATCATGCTCTAATTAGAAAAAAATTAGGAGTACGACCTTCAGAACAAAACTTTATCAAATGGATCAATACTTGGTGGAATCCCAAAGGGAATTATGAGCTCCAGTTATGATTAAACGATTTATTTATGGCTATATTTTATAATATTGAAGACAGAAATCAAATCTTTGAAAATGGACCCTACTTTTTTAATTGTGCTTGTCTTTACCTCATATTTTGGACAAATCGATTTAGCCCCAAAAAATAAGACTTCTCCTATGATCTAGTATGAATCAGACTCTATTCACTACCTAAATACTTTTGTCTTGGGGAAATCCTCGCAAGCATTGGAAATACCCTAGGTGTTTATTTCAAATCCTCTTAGGCAATGCATCACAAAAGATACACTTCCTATGCCAAAATATGTGTCTGCATGAACATAGATAATCCTTTACCCAATTCACTCACCCTAGAGTATCAAGATGAAGAATGGATTGAAACCATTGACTATGAACATATCCCCTTCATATGTTGAAAGTGTCATGAACATGACCACTTATTTAGGGATTTCCCCCAAAATGCTACACCTAAAAATAATGAAGGATTCAATGAAAATCCAAAAGATAGTTTTACACAAGTTCAAGGTAGGATAAGAAACCCTAAAAAAAACTCACCTCAAGAACAAATCGAAATGCATCCATAATAAAATCCTATGAAGTCCTAAGTAAGCTCTCGAACACCCAAGTAGTGGAAGATCTCGATCACTATCCAGGTAAGAGTAGTAACAAAGGTAAATCCAATGAAATCATGGATCTCATATTGGATAAAATCACCTCACCAAAAAGAAAGGTCCCCTATGAGTAATATCAACTCACAAAGGACAACAACGACCTAACAATGCAACTAGATGAAAATGAACTAACATAAACAGATTTGAAAAAAATTGATGAGGCATATTATAAACAAGATTTACAATCCCTCCCCCTAGATAAACTTCATAAGGTACATAGAGTCTATTTAAATTCTACTATAGGTGAAACATCCAGTATGGTGGTAGTCTTGACATCCATTCAGATCTGTAAAATTACAATTGTAAAATTTCAAAAGAAGGGAAAAGACGTGAAAGAAAATAGAACTAACAAATCATCCAGGAGATTAGAAGTATTATAATCAATTTGGGACAGGTTTGAAATCTTAAAGAGGGATCCTTTAACTTTCCCCATCCTACTTACCCATGAATATTCTATCATGGAATGTCAGAGGCCTAAATGGAAGAACTAAGAGAAGAGTTCTTAGAAAAAACATCATGTCAAAAAATAAAAATATTCTACTTTTATAGGAGATAAAAGGTGTAGGTGCCAATATAGAAAACACCCTTTCACGATGTTAGTGCTAAAGCAGGTATATATTCAATGATTCTAGAGGAGTAGCATGCATAATGGAAATTTTATGGAATCCTGCAACAATAATAATGGAAAATTTATATTCCACTCGATGGACCATCACCATACATTATCGAGCAATAGGATCAAGTAAATAATGGGTTATAAAAAATGTATATGGTCCCACATCCCCTTAGGACAAATTCATGTTCTTAACTAACATCTCTAATATAGGTGCCAAGGTAGGTCATGGGAGGTGGATCATAGGGGGATATTTTAACATCATCGTATCATTAGAGGAAAAGAGAGGAAAAATAAGAAGATTGTGTTAGCACTAGAAGTCACCCTCCGATTGCAAAAAAGGTAATCCCAGTACCCATCAGGTTATATATCACAATGAATAAATTATAAGAGGTCAAATGGGCGCAGACTCGAGAGAATATCATTTTATCTCAGAAAACTGGACCAACATGCACATGCAGATGAGGCATTGATCAACTTTAGTCAGTAATTTGTAGTAAAGGTGAATAGGAGAAAGGATGGCGAGGAGAATGTAGAAGTATGCTATGGACATCAGGTCTTCCAGTAGCCTAAGGAAGAAAAACTCAGAAAAAACAAGATCCTCTTTGATTTAGAGTTTCAGATACTGAAATATGCCTAGACAACACAGTCACAACAACACAATGATCAAACATACATCATGATACAGCTATGACAGCTCGACTGGATCATCCATGCCCGGGCCATTCAACGTATGAGAGGAAAAGATAACATAAGGGACTGATTAAAACTGATCACGTTGCTACCGCAATCAAACATAAATTACAACAACATAACAATCCTCGGCTTGGTCATCCATGCCTGAGTGTTATAACACAACTTTTACAGAGAGTTGAAAAGAGACTGACTTCTATTGAACAAGAAATATCAAATCCGGTTACATAACCAGAGAACCAGGAAATGTTATCAAAATATTACAATATGGGAGCCTTGCTCAACCATTGACCTCTAATAAAACTCAAAAATACATACATATACTCAAAAATTCACCCCGTAGAGGTGTGGTCAAGATTCTCGTCCAATTACATACATCTGTGTCTTCTCAGTTAGGTTGCGCATGTAGTCTCCTCTGTGCATGCCTTCCCCTGTTAGATGCAAGCTCTGCTATGCCAGTCCTTTCTAGATTTCCATTTATGTGGTGAGACGATGTCTCAAATGCCACCTCACTTTCATGAACTTTCTACATCGGGATCAGGACAAGACACACTCTGAACTTCACCATCTTGATATTTGTTGGACGCTTGTAGGGAGGACTTGGCAGGTAGATGTGGATGCTAATGATAGGGAGATGACAAGATGATTGGGACTGTGGAGGTGCCAAAATATCAAATCACACC
The DNA here is from genome assembly GCA_000966675.3 of Picea glauca. Classification (NCBI taxonomy): domain Eukaryota; kingdom Viridiplantae; phylum Streptophyta; class Pinopsida; order Pinales; family Pinaceae; genus Picea; species Picea glauca. The sequence continues at coordinate 169,517 of JZKD02S1225347.1, read as the reverse complement.
TGATCAGAATCTAGACAAGTGGTCAAAATTTTGCTCAAAAATCATAGTTCTCATAATTGCCTCAAAATAAACAGGTGCATATCCCTCATCGTCACGAACCCAACGCAACTCGAATGGGTTCAAACAGACATTATATGAGTGAGATATCGCTATCTATTTGAATCGTCAAACAGGCAAAAAAAAATTATGCTGACTGTACAGTCCATATAGTTTGTACAGATGCTGACGTGGTAGAGGTCGTACGATGATGTGGCATGTTCATACATTGAGGTGGTATTTGATGATGTGGCAATCGTTGATTGGCAGATTTTGGGACAAATGATGATTCGACACGTGGCGTCTTTTTGTCCAATGGTTTGGTGCCACGTGGCCCAGGCATGGGCTGCCACGTGTCACCCCATTTTTTTGGTAATGCTTGTTGATTTAAAAAGTTTATGGGGTCCATGGGGATCAAACCCTGGACCTCTAATATACACACAAAGCTTTGGCAAAGGCCACCAACCAATGCACCACCATAGTGTTTCTTAACACTATATGATTTTGTATTTATTTGAGTTTGAATATTTGTTGAATTGGGGCGCGTCTGGGCTAGGGCTTAGCCCCAGCCCCCAGTCACATGAACCATACCATATGACCTTGCCAATTTTTGTGCACAGGAGTTTTAAACATGCCGACACTTGGTGCATAGCCATTTGGTTTGGATTTTAACCATTTTTATATGAGCGCGCGGTCACATGGACCCATATGCCCAACGATTTGGCGGTTGGGGGATTTAGTTCCATTAACCATCCTATAGTTCACTTGTTTTTTGGTTATGTGCACGGTGCTAGGTTTTAGCACAAAAATGATCATGTGTGCTAGGTTGGGCACAAAGAGGTGTGTTTTGACGAACCAGAGACAGCAAGCTTGAAAGAGGAAAATGACAGGAGGCCTATCTTCTTCATTTTTTGGCCAAATGAGGTGCCAAAAAATCTTAGCTAGGGGTTTTTGGATGTTCTGAATCCATTGGCACTATTTTCAAAGGAATTTGAAGACTTTGTTCCAAGGTTTTTCACCATTGAAGTTTCAGAGATCTCCAGGGAGCTTGAAGCCCTCATTGATTGAGGTCATGCTCAGATGAGTACAAGTCTATTTTCTGTTATTGAATAGTCATTTTTGGCTAATTTTTATTCTTTGAACACATTGGGATAGGTTTCATAGGATTTTGAGGACTTTTACAAGTGTTTTTTCCACAAGGAAGCTCAGGGAAGCTCAAGGCCACATGTAGAAGAGGTCATGCATGGATGAGCCATGGTCTGTTTTCAGAGTTCTATTAGTCATTTCTGGGGTTTTTATCTATTCTAAACCCAATGGTACAGTCAGTATTTCCATTGGAGTTGAGCAGCAGATTGTAAAAGAATATTTGACAAATTAATCCCAAAGAGCCAAGTCCATTGATGGAGGCTCAAGGAGATGTAGCCCAGAGAGGTGAACTCCTTTATCATCTTGTTATTGTTGTGATTTTGTTGGTTATTATTTGCTGCAAGTTATTTTTGCAGTTGTATTTATGAAAATAACATATTTAATCTTGAAAAAACCTCACACATAAAGATTTAAAAAAAGCATGAACTTAACACATGATTTATCTTGCATAGTAAAGACATTGAGCAAGGTCCTGCAAAGTTTATTTTAATGAAGTAGAGGGTGCTTGCATAGCATAACAAGTCAGCCCCCTATTTTCAGATCAGGTGGTATCAGAGCATAGTTTGTTTTGCTCATGTGATTGCCATTGATAGCTAGAGTTTTAGCTCTTGTATTATTGAGCAAGTTTTGTGTTGAAGTTTGATATCTTGCAAGGATGGAGGAAGCTTCAAACATTGATAGTTCTCATACATCTTCATTATCCAAGTTCTTTGACAAAGAGATGTTGAAGGAGTTTGTAACCATGAGAGATATGGTACAAGAGTTGTGGAAAGATAGAGAAGAGAGGATTTCTCTTGAAGAGTAGTTGATGGCCATGAAGGAGGACAAAGACCAACTTCTTGAAAAGTTGCATGAGATGGAGACTCAACTCCATGAGGCAAAGGAAACCCTTACCAAGTACATGCATGAACATGAGGTATGTAATGTTAGTTTATCTTCTAATTCCTCTCAAGATGAATGCTTTGGTTTTTTTGAAAATCACACAAGAGGAATAGGGTCCAAGTTATTGTTAAAAATGGTCTATGAAGGTAAAGGACTAGGCAAGCATGCACAAGGAATTGTTGAGCCTATTGTTGTTGAAGAGAGCCCAAGTATTGTGGTCTTGGATATGAACAAAGAGATGGAGAAAATTCCAAAGTTGAGGAGACAAGGGAAAAAGTTCTAAGAACAACTTTTGTTGCAAGTTCAATCCCTCAAGCATGCAAAGCTTGTGTTCAAGATGAATGAAAATGTGTGAAACAAGAGAGTTATGACAACCATGCAGACACGAACATTGTTGTTGGTCTTCAAAGGAGAGCTTGTAACTCTTCAAATTCACCTCCTCAAAGAGGCGATAAAGGTGAATGTTCAAGGTATAATTCTCCCTATCATTCAGTGGATTTTGATTATGTTAAGCATGATAAATTTGCATGTAAAAATGGAAGAAAAAATCCATGTACATATTGTGGTTTATATAACCATCATGTTTCAAAATGTTGGAAAAGATTGACCACTTTCAGGAAACTTTATAGGCAAAGACAACTTGAAAAGAGGATGCAAAAGATTTACACTCATTTCCAGAAGAGGGGTCATCTCAATGACCAATGTTGGACATTGCATCCAACCACTCATCCATAGCACAAGAAGCAGATGGATAAAAAGATTGGCAAGAATGGAAGAGGAGATTCCATCATTGATGTGAGTCAAGATGATTCACAAGGAGACGATTTTCAGCAAAAGAAAAATTCACCATTGAGTTGGCTTGGTAAGAAATGGTTGGATTTCTTGAGCAAGTAAGGCTTGCATTTTTCTGTTGTAGATGCACATTTCAGCTTTATGTATCCATTTATGTTGAGATTATGACAAGTTGCAACAGTTTATCATGATTTGTATGATGCAAGTTGCATGTGAATGCAATTCGTTTGAAGGCATTCTTGTTGTTGCAAAACTTCACCAGGAGGATGTAAAAGAGGGGTATGATGCTCACTTGTTACAGCCATATATATTTTTCATATTCAGCTCTTATGTACCCATATGTTTCAGTTTTATGTACTTATGTTTGTACTTGAAGGAGAGTTGAAGAGCTATGTACATACATGTGTTTTTGTGTGTGTGTAAACAGTGAACTTGGTGATAGTTCATCATGAATGATTCATGATTGTAACATGATTGTGTATCATGAATGTCGACTTGTCATTTTGCGAAGGTCGATATGTTTCAAATGAGTCTCGACTTGTGTCGATGTTGTCTTGACGACTATGTTGTGTCGATCATGTTTTTCGACTTGTGTTTAGTCGATGGTGTTTGTTGGTTTGTAAGTCAATTTTGAGTACACCAAGATGTAGGAAAATGCCATATGCTTTGATGAAGTACAAGATGCGACCATTTTCTTGAAGAGAAAAACAAAGACTTTGTTGGCATCATTTTCAGTCTTGTATAAATTTGTTTTCAAGATTGATGGTTTTCTTGGTTTGTGACAAGATGTCGCAGGGAAGTTTTTGCAGCCATTGTAGAGAGGATTGTTTTGACACCAAAGAGTTCACAAGAGGGACTTGATTCTCAGTGGGAAGGATGGAAGTCTTCCAAGAACAAAGAGAACAGTGGGTCAACAACAACTAGAGAATAGTGGTTGAGGGACATAGCCAGTTGCAGTGCAAGGCATGTCAAGGTATCCAGATGATTGTCAAAAAGACTTTTCAAGTAGAATAAATTGATAGAACTTGGAAGAAGAAGATTATTGAAGCTCAATCATATAATCATAAGATTTTTTGGGTCCAAAAGCCTTTCAGTGGGAAGGCGTGATCAGAATCTAGACTAGGGGTCAAAATTTTGCTCAAAACTCAAAGTTCTCAGAATTGCCTCAAAATGAATGGGTACGTAGCCCCCATTGTCACAAACCCAACGCAACTTGAATGGGTTCAAACAGACGTCGTATGAGTGAGATATCGCGATCTGTTCGAATCGTCAAACAAGCAAAAAAAATTGTGTTGACTGTATAGTCCGTACAGTCTGTATGGAGGCTGACATGGCAGAGGCCATACGATGATGTGACATGTCCATATGCTGAGGTGGAAGTTGAATATGTGGCAATCATTGATTGGCATATTTTGGGATGAATGATGATTCGACACGTGGCATCTTTTTGTCCAATGGTTCGGTGCCACATGGCCCAGGCGTGGGCTGCCACGTGGCACCCCATTTTTTTGGTAATGGTTGTTGGTTTAAAAATTTTATGGGGTTCATGGGGATCGAACCCTAGACCTCCAATATACATGCATAGCTTTGGCAAAGGCCACCAACCAACGCACCACCATAGTGTTTCGTAACACTATATGATTTTGTATTTATTTGAGTTTGAATATGTGTTGAGTTGTGGCACGTCCGGGATGGGGCTTAGCCCCAACCCCCGATCGCATAAACCATACCATATGACCTTGCCACTTTTTGTGCGTGGGAGTTTTGAACGTGCCGACACTTGGTGCATAACCATTTGGTTTGGATTTTGACCATTTTTATATGAGCGCGCGGTCACATGGACCCATATGCCCAATGGTTTGGCGGTTGGGGGCTTTAGTTCCATTAACCATCCTACAGTTCACTCGTTTTTCAGTTATGCGCTCAGTGCTAGGTTTTAGCATGAAAATGAGTGTGTGTGCTAGGTTGGGCACACAGAGGTGCATTTTGGCGAACCAAAGATAGCAAGCTTGAAAGAGGAAAATGGCAGGAAGCCTATCTTCTTCATTTTTTGGCCAAATGAGGTGTCGAAAAATCCCAGCTAGGGGTTTTTGGACATTCTGAATCCATTGGCACTATTTTCAAAGGCATTTGAAGACTTATTTTGTAGGTTTTTCACCATTTAATTTTCAGAGAGCTCTAGGGAGCTTGAAGCCCTCATTGATTGAGGTCATGCTCAGATGAGTACAAGTCTATTTTCTGTGATTGAATAGTCATTTTTGGCTAATTGTTCTGACCTGAACACATTGGGATAGGTTTCAAAGGCTTTTGAGGACTTTCACAGGTATTTTTTCCACAAAGAAGCTAAGGGAAGCTCAAGGCCACATGTAGAAGAGGTCATGCCCGGATGAGCCATGGTCTGTTTTCAAAGTTATATTAGTCATTTGTGGGGTTTTTATGTATTCTGAACCCAATTGTATAGTCAGTATTTCCATTGGATTTGAGCATCAACTTGTAAAAGAATCTTTGACAAATTAATCCCAAAGAGCCAAGTCCATTGATGGAGGCTCAAGGAGATGTAGCCCAGAGAGGGGTGAACTCCTTTATCATCTTGTTATTGTTGTGAGTTTGCTGGTTATTATTTGTTGAAAGTTATTTTTGTTGTTGTATTTATGAAAAAAACATCTTTAATCTTGAAAAAACCTCACACATAAACATTTAAAAGAATCATGAACTTAACACATAGTTTATCTTGCATAATAAAGACATTGAGGAAGGTCCTGTAAAGTTTATTTTAATGAAGTAGAGGGTGCTTGCATAGCATAACAAGTCAGCCCCCTATTTTCAAATCAATACCCCTGACTTAGGCTAAACGCAATTTGTGGGTCTTTAAGTCCCCTTTTCTGACATTTTCACAAAGGTGCCACTTCCTTAGGGAAAACAACCCCCCTTACAATAAGATGTGTTAACATTAGGCTCCATGGGGGATATAGTTCTCCCTACGAGGCTCTAAGATATTCAGTACTTCCATTGTCCTTCTGCATTGGGCTATGGACTCAAGATCAAAACATCATGCTGAGGAAATATAGGTCGACAAGCACATTATTATAAAAATGAAAGAAAAACACATGGGCTCCAAAGGAGCTTATTTATTTACATCCTAGACTAGTTAATTTTTACACAGTGTCAAGTGAAAGCCAACTTCCACCATAGCCACTCAAGCAACCGCCTAGCTACAAATTTGTTAACTCTGTCAATGATTGATAATAGAGAATGCAACTATGACAACAGAACGGTTACATTCTTCATCTTTCCTCCTAATGATGAGGTCAGGATAAAGATGGGTGCCTTCAAAACATGAAGGAAATAAAACTCCATGTATTCCTTCACAGGCTCATAGGACAAGCGAAAAACTCTAGAAAATTTAGAACATGCAACCTTCTCTACTACATAGTTGCTCACACATTGTTGGATTTCTCTAGAAAGCTCAGGTGGGTGAGAAGCTGATGCAGGTTGACTGACCTCAAACGATGGTTTCTCACTTACAGGCTCTGGACAAGAGATAAAATTCCCCTTCTACTACTCCTTCTCTTCTTCATGGCTCTCCCAGGGGTCATATTCATAATCGTCATAAACAGGAATCATGGGAAATTTCTGTTCTTCAATTTATTGCTCGGTGTCTTCTGCAGGTCTAGGATGGCTAATTTCCTCATAATATTTTTCTTTAGTGAATAGGGGATAATAATATGATGTATGCTCTTGGAAATCCTACATATCCAACTCAAAATCTGATTCATAATTGTCATACATGGTCTGGATGGTACCAGGTGATATATGCTCATTTACAGGTTCTAAAAAGGAGATAAACTGCACATTTGGCTCCTCCTTTTCTCCTTCATAGATCTCCCAAGAATCATATTCACAATCATAATAAACATGAACCATGGGATATATCTGATCTTCTTCATATTCGTTGGGATATTCATCAACAATTGTTTGTTCTTGGTCACTATTCGACATCACTTATTCATCATAAGCAGGGTTGCCAAGAACATTTGTTTCTAGGACCAGAATATCTTCTGTATTTTCTTCGTAAGAGCGGTGAGAAAAATCTTCTTTCAATTCCTCTATACTTGCATAAATTGATTGTATCAACTCCATCAGCTACTCTGAGGGATGTCCCTCATCCTCACAGCTTTCGCCAAAATGAACTATGTCTTGAACACCATCTCTATACTCATCACAATAGTTATGACAGATTAACTTAGAAGAATAAAACTTTTGATAGTGCCTATTGAAAGATGCATGAAATTCTCCTAGGGAGGAGATGCTAGCAGGGGGTAAGGAGTGATACCACTGGCTAGCATCTCCTGCTAATGAGAACATAAACATATTCATTAATAAATCTTCATTATGTATCTTTCACTGATACATGAGTTCATGGAACTCACGGAGATGTTGAGCAGGGTTGTCCTCTTTACACTCTCTAAATATGGGCAAATAATCTCCCCATTCATTTGGAGAAGGTACAACATTAGGAAAACCAGGAACAACAGAAAAATTAAAAGGAGCAAACCTTCAAGCCAAGATTCTTTCCATTTCAAACCAGTGGAGTTGCCAATTGATCCTTTAATCATGGAGTCGCGAGGTGAATGATATGCAGAATGAGTGTGTCTAGTATTTTTTCACCATCAAAGATCATATCTGATCATTGTGTCCCAGGGGGCTTCAGGTGTAGCAAGAGGCAGTCACACTAAAACAATGGAGTCTAGACAGTGGCGTCACTAGGTGCAAATGCAATCTTCAATGGCTCTAATATATGATGCACCTTCATAATCATAAGCTTGTTGTCGTTCTACCTAGGGAAAAGTATTCAATTCATTCCCTGACAACGACGCCAGAAATGTTAGCACTAGAGTCACCCTCCGATTGTAAAGAACGTAAGACCAGTACACATCAGGTTATATGTCACAATGAATAAATTCTAAGAGGTCAAATGGGCACAGACTCAAGAGAATATCATTTTAACTCAGAAAACTGGACCAGCATGCACAAGAAGATGAGGTCTTGATCATATTCAGTCAGTAAGTTGTAGTAAAGGTGAATAGGAAGAAGGATGGAGAGGAGAATGTAGAGGTCTACTATGGACATCAGGTCTTCCAACGACCTAAGGAAGAAAAACTCAGAAAAAAATAAGATCCTCTTGGATTTAGCGTTTTAGATACTAAAATATGCCTAGACAACATAGTCACAACAACACAATGATCAAACATACATCATGATACAGCTATGAAAACTCGATTGGATCATCCATGCCCAAGCCATTCAGTGTATGAGAGAAAAATATAACACACGGGACTGATTAAAATCGATCACGATGCTACCACAATCAAACATACATTACAACAACATAACAATCCTCACCTAGATCATCCATGCCCAAGTGTTTTAACACAACTTTTACAGAGAGGTGAAAAGATACTGACTTCTATTGAATAATAAATCTCAAATGCAGTTACATAACCAGAGAACCAGGAAACTTTGTCAAAATTTTACAATACGGGAGCCTTGCTCAGCCATCAACCTCTAATAAAACTCAAAACTACATACATATACTCAAAAATTCACCCGACAGAGGCGTGTTCGAGCTTCTTTTCCAATGCCATACGTCTGTGTCTTCTCACTCAGACTACGCATGCAGTCTCCTCTGCGCATGCCTTCCCCTCTTAGACACAAGATCTGTTCTGCCAATCCTTTCTGGCTTTCAGTTTATGTGGTGAGACGATGTATGAACTACCACCTCACTTCCATGAACTGTTTGCATCAGGATCAAGACGGTCCACACTCTGAACTTCACCATCTATAGCTTTGTTGGACACTTGTAGGGAGGACTTGGTAGGCAGACGTGGACGCTGATGATAGGGAACTAACGAGATGATTGGGACTGCGTGGGTGCCAAAATATCAAATCATACCCCCAACTTAGGCTAAATGCCATTTGTGGGTTTTTAAGCTCCCTTTTCTCACATTTTGACCAAGGTGCTACTTCCTTAGGGAAAAAAAACCCCCTTACAATATTATATGTTAACAGATTGGATAAAGATATCAAGGGACTGCAAAAAATAGTGGATGACCTTCACCTGATTGAATTAAAACCTTACGATGACATTTTCACTTGGTTAAATAGACACTTAGGTTCTCATCAAGTGGCATGTTGTCTAGATAGATTCCTAATATATGAACCTTTGATGTTAGAAAGAATTCTTATAGAATCAAGTACTCTCCCTCACTCAAGTTTGGATCACTAGTTGATCCAACTCTATCTTGACATAGTAATATATCCTTAGTGAAGGTAGTTTTAGTTTGAAAAATTATTTCTCTGCAACCTAGACTTTCAAGAAAATGCTTCTATCTGGTGGGAAAAATGTGGTAGTTTCACATGACACCCTGATGTATAAATTCCAACAGAAGTAAAAAAACTTCAAACAATGCCTTCGAGGCTGGAACAAATAAATCTTCAACAACATATTTTAGTCTCAACGATATCTTTAACAATGCATGGAAGAAACTCAAATAGATCTTATAATCTACAGAAACACTGACTCTCTTCTTGTAGAAGAGAAACATTTGAAGCGGTAGTTGGAGGAAAGAAATCGTCAAGAAGAAATTCTTTGGAAAGAGAAATACATGACATACAAGAAAATTTAAATGCCCCATCCTCAGTCACGGTAAGAAGGTACCTCACTTCTACCTCTCCTTCCCTAAATAAAAAAAATTACACAATAATTAGCTCACAAGTTCCAATGCACACCTCCAGGAAGGTGAACAAGTAGAATTATCCACTATAGTTCTCGAAAGACTAACTGCAGTTGATCTTGCAACATTGTAGGAACATTGCATAACATAATTTCCACTAGGAGTTGACAGATCGTTGTCTCTTTGACCTCCTTGACTCGTTATCTATACAAATATATTTTCAACCTTGTCTTGTATGTCACCATCCATGATTTTGTGCTTCAATAGGGAATGCTAGTCACCATTAACTTTTTTATGTGAAATCAAGATTTCAGGATCTAGCGAGATGCTAAATCGGTTTGGAAGCATGATAAACTAGGAAAGGGGATAAATATAGTAGGAGCGCTAAGCTAGTGGGGCCTGATGCATTGCAAATCGTGAATTATCAAGAACGATGGTCAAGCATTATTTTGGGGGGATAATTTGAGTGGGGGTTAATTTTGAAGAGCAACCCCGAAATTTAAAACATGTTTTTCATTCAGGGTTATGTGGCTCCACCAGGTGCATTTCGGGGTGGAAAGTGAGTTTCCTCAAACCACTTTCTCATGCCCCTGAAATTTGGATAAGTATAAAATGGCATATTGTTATTTATTTTATTATTATTTCGACCACTGGACCATTTCAACCTTGGAGCGGCCACCCTCTTTCAACTGCAGCTCAACAGTACACCAACTGTACACCATTTCCGCTTGTTTCTAGGTATTTTTCATCACAACCATGGATCATGTTGTTCCTAATATTGATTCTAAGGCTCAAATAATAATGCCAGGCATCAGAAATGTTTAAAGTGAATGTTTTAAAGAGTGCTTTCCTACCTTTAGTTATACGAGAAATTATCCTTAAAAGAAATTAACAATAGGATAGAGAAGAGGTTGTATTCTTTTGTCTAAGTCACAATTATAATATGAAATGATGTGGGAGAAAATTAAAAAAATGTTAAACAAATCAAGGCACCAATTGCAGATGAATCTCACCTTGTTTGCAGTAGAAGAAAAGTAGAGAGCACACCCTTGAACATGATATAAAATACAGTAATTCAAATAACTTGCACATCTTGTATTACTTACAGTAAATACAGAGGAAAAACTACTTACTTAATGAATTGTTGATATAATATGATTATAGTAGTTGTTACACTAAATTGCAATCAATCACTTATCAAGGAATTTCATAAGGAAATTCATAGGTATGGAAATACAAAATAAGCACATAACTCAAACTGAAGATAATTTGGAATCTTTGTCTGCACTTGTATTAATATTCAAAAAAGGAGAGTTTTCTCTATTACATCCAACAAGAAGAAGCCTATGTTGAGCTTCAAGCCTTCCCTTGATACATTCAGAAATCCTAATATTTATACTATATGTTGGCCCTTGACCAAGTTTTGAGAGATCCTTGGTCAAGTTTGACCATTTTGGACTTCGAAATCCTCTCGAAAGCGGAGCGCAAGATGAAGTAGAGATCATGGGATCTCGACCCCTTTTTGGGTCCTTTTTGGGATTTGGGAATATGTAACAGGTATGGGATGTCGACCCATGGGTTCACCCATGCTTAGGCCTATTTTTTAAGATATAAATAGATGTCTAGGCAATGTAAAGAGGGGGGGCAAGAAGTGCATCTAGGTGATGTTGTGCTAAGTGCAAGTGTGGCTTGTAAATGCTTTGTGCATACTGTGAGAGACTTGCAGAGCCTAGTGCAAGTGGTTGTAACAGATTGTGGAAGGATTTGTGCTATAACACAAGGAAGAAGTATCTAGTGAGTTGTGCAGATCTTCTGTCCTATGCGGAGTAGGGTTTTGAGGCTTTGTGCTTGTAACGTGTTGAAGAAGATAATAAAGAAGAAGAGTTGGTGGATGTAGCCCCAGGGTGGGAGAGAACCATGTATATGTTGTGTTGCTCTACTTTGTGTGATGTGTTGGTATATTTATGTGTTATCTGCTAAGTGCTTGATATAGATAGATAGATACATCTTTTTATGATTTTTTTTATGATAAATCTAGATGCTAGATCTGACAGAGGTGAATGTGCTTAGTGCTTGAATCTGTTGGATCAGATCCATTTAGTTATGCTAAGTTCTTAAATACATTAGATCAGGTTGAATGTTGTGATGCTCTGTTTTATCTGCGAGGTAGATATTGGTTAAATATTGATGAAGGTTTACTGTTGAGTGCTCTCTTAAACACTGGAATCACAAATATATAACCCAGCTAAGGTTGCAAACACCTAAGTCCTTCAACCACCCCTGCTTCTACCTCAGGTGAGATTTCATCTTCTTCGCAGGTGTTGTCGAAAGGGATGGTAGTTAGGGTTTTTTTGGTGCATTGTTGTAGCGTTGAACCCTTGGTCTACCCCTATTCCAACACCAGATGATTTCCTTCAGTTCGAAACCGATTACAATGATCTCTGAAAGAAACGTTTCAGTTTGAAACCAAGTACAATGATCTATAAAAGAAACCTTTTGGTTTGATATCGATTACAATGATCTCTGAAAGAAACGTTTCAGTTATGAATGTATGTCATAGGAATCTTTAAATTTAGTTGGATTTAATTTGATATCATATGTTTATGATCCGTATTTGAATTCTGTTGCATGGTTGGTATTTGCTGCTAACTTTTGCCTCTTCTTAAAATATCGTTCCTTGAAATCTTGAGATGACTGGCTTCATGTTGATCCTTTGTTTCTAGGTGTCTCGAGTCATTTTTCACATGTAATGACTTTACTGGCATAAATAATTGTGGTTGATGTTGTGGCGATGGAGATTGGACAACTAGCTCAATGCGAGGTCGTTATGGGAAGGTGGTGCATTTGTCGGGATGTGACGTGTAGTAGGAGTGGGAGACAGATGGCGAGGGGTGAGAGGATACGAAAGTGTGATAGGTTCTTTATTTTGTAGGGGCATGAGGGGATGGTTTGAAGTAACATGCTTTTCATCCCACAATGCACCTAGTGCTACCACGTATCTCTTTTACTATACCATGGTTTCAATTGCAGGACCCCTCAGGAATTTTACCGTTCGATCATGTTTTGTCCCCGTAATGAAACATGGTCGTTGATCCAGTCGCGATCTGCAATCTGGGTGCACCTGTTAAATTTAGTGCCACCGCTAAGGTTTATTTGCCTGCCAACTTTAGGATCATTCTAGGCAAGCTTAGAGATGGTGCTACTTTGGCACTGAATAAGAACACTTCCTGGAGGATGATTTGACATGGTGGTCTGACGTCACTATGATGACATTTCATGAAAAGAGAAGTGACATGTGTCAATGCCAACTGGATGCTAGGTGTCATGACTGATGAGAGTGGCACATGTATGAAATGATGACTTCCACGTATTTTGGCACTTCAGAGCTTAGGGGAAGTCTGCATGTAGCGCTGGAGCTTTGACGTGAACAATGACCATCGATTTGAGGAGGACACATGGGAGGGATCTAAAATTGCTTTAGAGGAAAATGGGAGTGGGGAAGGTGAAACTCTCGAAGCCTGGATTCTTGAAGTGAATATTGATCGAATATTGATCGTCCGTTCCAGAGGACGCGTAGTGCCTGATATGCAACTTTGGGAGAAATTACTCTAGAGGAAAATGAGAGGGGAATCCCTAAAGTCCCACAGCCCAAAGTCCTGAAGTAAATAATGACCGTTAGATTTGGATAGACACGCGACAACAATTGGTGGACTTCGGGAGAAAACACTCCAGATGAAAGCGAGAGGGGAGAAGCTAAAACTCCTGAATTTTGAGGTCTTGAAGTAAATCATGGCCATCTGATGGAGAAGGACATGTGGCACTTGATATTTAACTCTGGGTCTTCCGTCTAGTGCTAGACCTCACACATCTTTGACATGTTGAATACACGTGAGCTGTTGATTTCCATGATCCATTAAAATTCGACTGTCGATCTTCGGAAAGTGAGATAAGAACCCAAAGTTAAGTTGAGGTCACAACTCTTGGTCATGTGTAGATAAGATAGAGTGAATTTCATGCAATTCCTATTTATCTATCTGATCAAGGGACACATGTCAGACAATCCCCATATTCGGATATTTCGAACTCTAGGAGGAGGCAAGCAATGTTGAGTAAAGAAATCTCAAAGACCCGAATCCCATCTGGACCATTGATCAAATAAAACACATGGTAGGAGATCCTCCACTTCGGGGATAACCACTTTGGGAGAAAGATGGATGTGTGAAGCGAGAACTCTTGAAGCCCAGAGTTTCGAAGTAAATCCTCACCATTGAAATCAAGAGGACATGTAGCAGGAGATCCTCCACTTCAGGAATAATCACTTTGAAAGAAAGTTGGATATGTGAAGAGAGAACTCCCGAAGCCTGGAGTTCTAAAGTAAATCCTATTCATCCAAATCAAAAGGACACGCGGTTTCAGATCTTCCACTTTGGGGACTTAGCGCTCCAGAGAGTTTGTGGTCTTCTTTCCTATCTATTTATCCCCTTTTCTTAGTTTATCCTGCTTCCAAGTTGGTTTAGCTAGATTATGGAATCTGGTCTATCAGGTTTCCTCACAACCTTTTGTGGCACCATAATCCTTAAAGAAGTCAAATTGGTCTGCATGTAACAAACAAAATCTGTAAGCTCTTCACTAAAAAAAAAATGGCTAATCTTAATCCACATCATTAAGATTTAGCCAATCATTCATATAGTTAATACTTTGACGTTCATGATTGTTGGATACAATTAACGTATAAATCTCTTGAAGGTTAAATTCATGAAGAAGTTAATCTCCTATTACTCACTTTTATGTTTTATGTTATCATGTTTTAAACATTGAATTAACCTTAAGTACTTCAGCGGTTTGGTGTTCGGGAATTTTGGGTGTAGTTTGATAGAAATCCTTTGAAGGCCGAATTCCAGGAATATTTGTCTAAGTTTTTTGCTTCTTTTTGGGTAAAATTTTTATTTCTTAGAGGAAAAATATAAATCTCTAACTCTCAAAATTAAACATGTTCCAATAGATCCTATCATAACCTTAGTAACAGAAAAATATCCTATGACAAATGAAGAAGCCCTAATTGACCGAAATTCAGACTTTTTTATACTGAAATCACCATATTTCCCATCTTTGTTTCCAGAAGCAACTTGTCTGATAAAGTAGGAAGGTGTATGTTGTTGCTTGAAGAATTCTAGGCCACCATAGTCCCTTATATTGTCAAAATCACTTTCCTTTTTCCTGAATTTATAGGTTGGTGCACCAAACAATATTCCCATGAAGAAAGAGTCGTTGCGAATAAATGAGGGTCTGAGGTCATGTGTAGGGTAGAGAGTGTGTCAATTCAACACTCCCTCAGCATACCAAAGTCATTTTCTGCAACTTCTGAACCTTTCAATGAAGAGAATCTAATTAGGGTATACAAAGAATCTCCATCAGAGGTCTGAGATCTGTTTGTGCAGACAATTGTAAAACCCGAACATTTTTTAGAGAGTCTATTTTTGCCAATGAATGTGAATATAATGGTTATTGAAGTCTAATGGTTTTTCTCCCTATTGATTCAAGTTTTAGGTCTAGACAATGACAAATACATAGTCGAAGTCATGCTCGGTTTTTTTTTGATCTGTTTTAAGTTAGAGTTTGTTCTGTCAGTCTGTATCAGTTTTGATTAATTCATAGCTAATAACATCCATAAGAAACTAGTGAATTTTCTCTCTCTAAGACATTTTACATACTACACCTATCTTTTGAAAATTTTCTTGAAAACCAATAAGAGAGAATTTCCTGAAGAAACATTCATATCAACTGAATGTAAAAGGATTCCATTGCTCACATTCATCAACAAAGTCATGTCCAGAGTTTATAGTTTGATTTTCAACTCTAGCCTACGTATATTTTTGGATGACATGAGGAGCTATCAACAGCCAAATCTAGATAACAAAGTGGGGGATTGGGTACTATTCATGCACTCAACAATAATCTAGGTTTATGATTGTCATGAATCCCCTTAACTATTTCCTATTTTTCTGACCCCTAGAATCTTTTCCCTTGAATTCATCAGAAAAATAATTATATCTAAGACATAACATTTATTGAAATTGCAGAAAACCTCTAACCTCAAGTTCCCTTTTATCATTGGCCCTTTCATTGTCAAATCCAGATCATGTTTATCTCAAATTTAGGCAAAGCTCAAAGAGTTCAGTTTTGCACAGTTACAAGGAAGAAGGTATGATCCACATCAAATCATATCCAAAAGAAGATTGATGAACAAACATTCCCCTTATGAGCATGAACAAGAAGCAATATTGCAACCAACTCAAACACAGCAAGTGGAGCAAACCCTACAACAAAGTCAAACACAACAAGCTTGTCAAAAAATGATAGTCAAAGTTACTAAGATAAGTTTTTACAACAAG
Source organism: Picea glauca (assembly GCA_000966675.3). Taxonomy (NCBI): domain Eukaryota; kingdom Viridiplantae; phylum Streptophyta; class Pinopsida; order Pinales; family Pinaceae; genus Picea; species Picea glauca. The sequence continues at coordinate 153,535 of JZKD02S1225347.1, read as the reverse complement.
AGAAGAAGTTCATAGGCCATGGGAACTAGTGATAATCAAGCTTCTCCTAAGAAGATGAAGATTACACAGTCTCCACAGATAGTGGATTTAGAAGAGGAAGAGCCTAGAGAACAAGTAAATATGGATATGGTGGAAAGTGGTACTAGCACTGTACAGGTTGAAAAGGAAAGAAAACTCCAAAGTGAAGGTGGCTCAAGAACCTTTAGAAACAAGAAATACGTAATTGATAAAACATCTGAGCCAGTTTATCAATCCAAATAAGATATGGAAAAACAGTATGCCGAGAAGGGGAACATAGCTCTGGGTGAGATGAGGGATTTACTCCCTGAAGCATAAAATATTTCTCATCATAAATATTCTCTTTTCACAGTGAGGGATGTTGAAAAGAGAACCTTTAACATTGCAGTTGCAGATGAAGACAAAGTCTCTGAAATAAACATAAGATATGACAACATCAGTGCTCCAAACAAGGTCAAATTCCATAAGCATACCAACAATACGTTGTATTCTGATTACCTGAGTTTAAGGTTGAATAATTCAAAGATGTCATATTATGCAACGAAATTGGAAGGAAAATTGAGGCAGGTAAAATCATCTAGAAAAGCTTGGAAGACTTAGGTCAAGAGGCTAGAATCTGAAGCCCCCCAAGGGTTGAAATCCTCATTGGATGAAAAATACAAATTAATTCAAATCTTGAAGAAGAAATTGAAAATATATTCCACAGAGCATCCACAAACAACAGAATTGGTTTCTCTAGAATAAGAAAAGGAAACACTTCGTCAAGAGACATTGGACTACAAGGCTAGATTCTTGAAGCTAGAACAAGAAAAGGTGAAATGGTCACAAGAGTAGACAAAATTTCTAAAGAGGGTTGTAGTTGTAGCTCCTGATGCAGAAGCTGAGTCAAACACTGAAGGACTTCTCCAGGATATGTCACACGTTAGACTGAAAGAAGGAGAAATCAAAGGGATAATAGGAATCATAGATAAATTGAAGCAGGAGATGTAGTCAAAGGATGAAAGAATGGCTCAATTTCAAAAGGATAATGAAGTATTGTATGAAAGGATAGATAAATTGAAGATGAGATTAAGAGGCAAATTCTTGTTGCAAAGGGGAAATCATATCATCTAGGACTCTATAGCTGTTGAAGCTTCCAAGTTCAGAGTATATTTGAATTTCATTAATGATAAAGACAGTATAGCCATCACAACTAGGAGCAGGTACACTGTTGTGAATGAAACCTTAGCAAAGAAACCATCAAAATGGGCCCAGAATGTCATAAACCTACTCAACTCCATTCCTACTGTAGAACTTCAGAATATTGGAGTTAAAGACACAAATAGATTGATTATCTAGGCCATGAGGGTTATTTCTAAACATAACCTATTGAAATTAGTCGAAACCAAGGCAACACAGATGGAATAGAGTGTATAGGAGTTCAAGGATTTGTTTGAAGAATTTTTTATCGAAGACCTTCCACCATTTTGGGATGGAAAGGGAAATCTATAAGATCATGAAGAATACAATTCTCGCTTGACTCAGTGTAGAATGGATCACTCCAAGTTTGAAACCCTAGAGGAAAATATGAAAGGAAATACATTAGTTAAACATATAATTAAAAACTTTGAAATTCTAAATTAGTTCAAAGCCATCAAGTTTGTATTTCCAGTCATGTCATATGCTTCCTACATTGACTTGGAGATTTTGATAAAGGAAATGAAATACTATGATATCCCTTCTAACTTGCAATGGAAGGAGATAATGAGGTTGGGTAAGACAAAATGCAATTTTCCAGGGTCTAGTAGATAGTGTCCAGATGTCACTGACGATGGAAGATCACGTGGAAGACCAGAGCATAACAAGTGGTCAAGAAATAGACTGTAACGCTAGAGGAGCCAGAAACTGGATCATGAAACGTTTTCTTTCTAATCATTGTAATCTATTCCCAAATTGAAACATCTTATTTTAATTATTGTAAACGGTTTCAAAACTAAAATGTTTCATTTTGATCATTGTAATCAGTTTCAAAACCGAAGGAACTTAAATTGTATAAATATTAGGAGTTCCAAATGTATTAAAGGTTGGCATAAGTGCAAGAGAACAATTTTAGCTATTTGGAACTTGAATGTAATTCTTTGAAGCTGAATAGAATACACATGCAGAAGTCTTGAAGTTTCCATGAAAATATTCTAATGGTGGTGGTATGAGTTTTGTCTTCTCTCTTTGTATGTATTTCTTCTATTGTTTATTCCATTTACACTATCTTTTGTTTAAATTGGATATTTAAAGCCCCATAATTCATCTTGTGATGATCTTGGTTGAAGAAATTTAAACTATGTTACATTCTTCCTAGCTAATTTAGAATTCATTTATTTAATGCTCTGATATAGTTATATGTTTTTCCTTTCTTCTTACACTCTGCAAATTTCAATTTATAGCTTAAATTTATCACCTCATTTATCCTTTATCCTTTGGAGAGTTATACTAACCAATCAGCTCTTCCATTCGTTCTCAAAATATTGACTCCATAGCCCTAAGTGTCCCTCCCCTTCTTTGCCAGCAAAATTATAAAACCCTTGAAAACAACAAAACCTAGCCAGTGATTTGTTAAAGAAAACTTGTCTATTAAATATCAAGTGACATGAGAGATCCCTCTCTAAGATGAGAAGGCTAGTACCCAACTCTAAAATTGTTTGTAGGTTACCTATGTTGTTTTTTTTATCATCCAAACAAATTTATAGAGTGCTAACATTCGGGCGTTGTTGTCGGGGACGAAACTGAAATCTGCCTTCGAAAAAGAACGTCTTGAAGCTTTAGATTTGACTCTTGAGGGTGATAGTAAATCAGACACCTTATTGGCTGAGACTAAATCTAGCTTGGTGACTCCATTATAAAGAGACCAATAGAATAAAGTAGTTTGAGCGAGAAATCATGGCACCCAAGAGAATTCATACTAGTAGAAATCCAGACCCAGAAGCAATAATCCATGTGTCTGATCCTGAGAAAATTGTACACAAAATAAAAGAAAGGCCAATAAGGCTAGTTTTTTGTCTAGAGATATATCTATATTTTCCCAAAGATGGAGTGAAAATCATTGAAGACCTTGATTTTTATTTGAAATTTGAGCAAACTATGTTGATAACTAAATCTAAGTCCAGTTTGAACGAGGTCATATTTGACGAGAAGAGGTTCCAAGATTTAATTTTAGATGCCTCTATTAAACTCGTTGTGACTCCTATTCAGAAAAGTCAACCACTTCAAGTTATTATTGCATCCATGGCAGCTAGGTTTTCCCCTCTTATTCTACCTGCTCAGTTACATGATTTTCCCTAGGAATATAATCAGAGGATTAAGTTGTATGATGTTGAAGGCAATGTGTTATCCCAAAAAAACTTAGACTGGTTCAATGATTTTGTGGACCTAGAAGAAGTAGATTATGAATATGAAAAAATTAGGTTGTTTGCACAAATTCTTGCAGGAGAAGTCAGAAAATGGTTCAGAGCTCTCCTAGCAGCAAGTTTTCTAAATTTTGAAGCGTTTGAAATGAGTTTTCTTGCAAAGTGGGGTAACAAGAAAAACCCTTTTTAGTTGATAACCCAATACAACAACATGAGAAGGTCACCTGATGAAACAGTACAAGATTTTTCAGCTAGATTTATGAAATTTTACAACTCAATTCCTACTAAAGTAAAACCTCCTTCTAGATTTGCTCAACTTAGATATGTTGATTCCTTTGAAAGTTATTTTTCTTTTTTGTTGAGGAAAAGAAGATCCACTTCACTAGATGATATGATGAGTGATTCAATAGAATTTGAAGTAAATCTAATGGATTCAGGAAAGATCAAATGCAATACTGACGGGGATATGAACAAGATTCAAGATAAGACACAACCTTGAACCTCACAATCATCAGAAGAGAGGTTTGAGTTTATGATGAAGAGCATGGAGAAACTCATGGAAAGGATGTATTTATATAATAATCCACTTAGAAACCAAAGGAGATCAATAGTTCCACAAATCAAACAAAGAGATCAGAGGAACTAGGGTGATCAACAAATAAGACCTCCTTTTCAAAATAATTATGTAAATGAAAATTTTGATGAAACTTTTGATGAAACTTTTGAAGATAATATGCATTGATGTGATGATGATGAAACATAGGTGTTTTTAACTAAATAAGAAAATGATCAGTGCATGGATGAAAATGAAATATTCATACAGGATAATGATGAAAGGTTTCGAGTGGAAAAGGAAGATTACCAGACAAGGCTGCAGAATGCCATCATGCAATTCTAGAAACAATATAATCTTCGAAACTAAAAGGTGCATGCAAATCCTCCAAAGGGAAATCCTTCCAAAGAATATCAAAATAATCCACATTCTTCAAGTCAGTTTAAAAAAGACTTTTTTTCAAAGGAAAGAAGAAGGAAGAACCCCCAAAGTAAGTGCCTGAACCAAGAAAGGAGACAGTCGTAAAAGAGGTAGAAAAAACCTCATATTGATTTAACTTTTAAAGTGAGATTGCCAAAATTAAAATATGTGTTCCATTAAATGAGTTGATAAAGAATAGTGAATATAAAAATCAGATCATTAAGATGCTCAAGATGGAAAAAATTTATGATACTTTAAATATACAAGATGATCATCCCGCCATCTTGTTTGGCCCACATGTAGAGGATATTAATGATGTTGATGAGGTCCCTCCTTTCTATGTTAGTCTGAAGATTCATGATATGACTTTGCATAATGCTATGTTGGATTCAAGAGCATCCCATAATATGATGCCCAAGGTGGTCATGGACCAATTGGGTTTGCACATTACAAGGCCTTACAAAGACCTTCTCTCCTTTGATTCAAGGAAGGTGAAGTGCTTGGGACTAATCAAAGATCTAGTAGTATCTTTGTCTCAAATTCCAACAAAAAATATGGTCATGTATATGGTAGTTGCTGATATTCCTCCTAAATTTTGCATTCTACTATATAGGTCATGGGCTGCAAAGTTGAAATGGACTCTACAAATGGATATGTCATATGAAACTATCCCTTTTTTTGGCCAAGATAGGAGGTTGTACAGGGAAGTTTTTTTCAAGTACATGGTCAGTAACAAAGCCCAGCCAAACAACCATCCCATTTACTCTATGGATATTGAGATTGGTTCTTCCATTTTCTTTAATGATTCAAGTTTTAAAGAGAAATTCCCAGAGACTGATATGACTTCCAAAGACAAATTTGATCAACAAACTAAGGAAAGTTCAGAGAAGAAAAACAGTGCAGTAAATGAGATGTGGAACATGAGCGTTGATGGGGCTATCAGTAGAGGAGAAGGAGTTGGTGTGTTGATTAACCCCCCCAGATTTCACAAATAACATGGTTGAATATGAGGCATTAGTGTTGGGATTGAAGAATTTGAAAGAAATGGGTGCTAGGAGTATAGTTGTACATGGATATTCTGAGTTGATTATAAATCAGGTAAAGGGAATATATCAAACAAAGCATCCTAGATTAATATAATATATGAATATAGTGCTTGATATTCTTGAAGGATTTTCATAATATAGTCTTTCAGTGATTCCAAGGGGTCAGAATCGGATTGTTGATGCTCTAGATACTTCTGCCTCAGTTTTCAAAATTCTAGTTTTTCCTAACAGAGGATATGAGATTGAGGTTAAGCACATACAAATAGTGCGTGATAATATTAAGTACTGGTAGGTTTTTGAAGATGATAAACAAATAGAAAGTTTTCTTAAGATGGATGGTTAATTTGAAAATTTGAATATTGATGAGGAATATTGTTGTGAAGAAGAAGATGCAGTTGTGTTCACAAATGATGGCTATTTCAAGAATCAGATTGTTGGTAAGGATATAATGCAGCTAAAAAATAACATCATTCCCAAAGGCCTGGTCCCATTAGAAAAAATCTTTGACAACAATGATGTAGTCATGAGTCCTAAAATTACTATAAATGATGGAGATGTTGAAGATTGCAACATTGGGACTTAGGAAGATCCCAATATCATCAAGCTATCAAAGAAACTTAGCCCAGAGGTCAAGCAAAGGTATATCAATTTAATGAAAAAATTTCCATTTGTTTTTGCCTGGAGTTATGAATATCTAAAATTTTATGATACTAAGGTGATTCAACATGTGATTCCAATCAAGCAGGATCATAAACCTTTCAAGAAGAAATTAAGATGAACTAACCCTTTGTTGTTTCCCTTGATTTAAAAGGAGATAAAAAAGATGTTTGAAGACAAGATCATAGTGTCTTTGAGATTTTCTGAGTGGGTGGAAAATCTGGTACATGCCAGAAAAAAAAGTGAAGAGATCAGATTATGTGTAGACTTTCTAAATCTGAATAGGGTATCTCTCGAGGAAAATTACCCACTACCTAAGATGGATCACATTCTGCAGAAACTGGCTAGATCTCAAAAAATATGTATGTTGTATGGTTTCTCTAGGTACAATCAAATAATGGTACACCCTCGTGATCAGGAAACAACAACCTTTACAACACCATGGGGCACCTTCATGTATGCCAAAATTTCTTTTGGGCTCATGAATGCAGTAGAAAATTTCCAAAGGGTTGTGGATATAGCCTTTGCTGATGAGAAAGATAAATTTGTTGTTATTTACTTAGATGATATCATTGTATATTCATTTTTTGATTAAGAACATCTTAAACGTCTGAGGTCTTTTCAAAAATGTAGGAAGTTTGGCATTTCATTGAACCACAAGAAGTCTAATTTTAGCATGGAAGAGGTAAGGTTGCTTGGTCACATTATTTCAAAGGAGGGAATAAAGATATATCCCAACAGAGTTGAAGGAATCCTTAAGATTGATACACCTAGAAGCAAAAAAGAAGTACAATCTTTCCTAGGGAAAGTAAATTTTTTGAGGGGATTCATCCCTAACCTGGCTGAAATCATAAAGAATATTACTAACATGCTCAGAAAAGGAAGTGAGATAAAGTGGACTCCTGAAGCAAGAAATTCTTTTGAATATACTAAAGTGGAATTGAGCAAATCCCTAGTGTTGTCCAGTCCCAATTTTGCAATAGACTTTACATTGTTTTCTTTTGTCTCAGAACACACCATTTTTTGTGTTTTATTACAAAAGGATGAACATAATTTTGAGAGGCCTACAACATACTACAACAAGACATTGAGGGATTCCCAATTAAAGTAGGATATCATGGGAAAGAAGGCATATGCATCGGTCAAGACCCTAAAACAATTTATAGTTTATATCTTGCATTCTCATACTGTTTCTTATGTGCCCAATAGTTTTTTGAAGGACATTTTGACTTAGATTGATCCTGAGGGTAAAAGAGGAAAGTGGATAGTTGTATTGTTAGAGTATGACATTGATATCAAACCTACAAAGTTGATCAAGGGGTAGGGAATTGAAAATATGATGGCACAGTCAAATTGTGAGCTCTTGGGAATTAATTCCATTGTTGATTTATTAATAGATTCAGAAGATGAAAAGGCCCCTCGGGTATCTCAAAAATTCCTTGACTCCCCATGGTATGTTGTTATTATTTATGTATTGAGAAATTTGCAGGTGTTTCCTAAATTGAGTAAAACCAAGGCCGGGTTTTTGAATCTAAAGGAAACAAAATTTTGCATTCTAAACCAGTCTCTGTATTGGAAGGATTCAGGTGGGATCTTGTTGATTTGTTTGTTGGAGGAAGAAGTGGAAAAAACCATTAGAGAGTTTCATAAATTTGATTATGCAGGGAGCCATTATTGGAAAACTATTGTGCACAAGATTTTGAGGGTTGGGTTCTATTGGCCTAGCATTTTTTCTGATGTTTACAAAGAAGTTTCAAGCTGCCATGAATGTCAAATTTTTTATGGAAAAAGAAAACTGCAACCTTTTCCCTTGAAGCCTATCTCTGTTGAAGCACCTTTTAGACAATGGGGCCTTGATTTCATAGGATAAATTCATTCACAGTCCTCATCTCAACACAAGTGGATACTGAGAGCCACATATTACTTCACCAAGTGGATTTAAGCAGTTCCCACAAGGCATGCCACAAATATGGTTATCATTTAGTTTTTGGAAAATAATATTTTGTCTAGGTTCGGTTGTCCAATCAAAATCATTACAGACAATGCAATATCATTTAAGTCCAAAAAGATGAAAAAATTTTGCAGTGATTACAATATAACTCTTGGGAATTCCATAACTTATTATCCTAAAGTTAATGGGTTGGTTGAGTCATCCAATAAAAGTTTGACCAAAATTATTAAAAAAATGTTGCAAGATAACAAAAAGGCTTGCCACAAGAAGCTTATCCATGCACTATGGGATGACATGATCACTACTAAAAGTTCTATTGCCACTTCACCCTTCCAGACTGTGTATGGAACAAAGGTATTTTTTCCTACTTCATTAGGATTGCCAGTGATGAGATTGCTACAAGAGAAAGATGTTGAACCAGATGCCACTCAAAGGAGGAAAAATGAACTAATAAATGTTCAACAAACAAGAGAGAAAGCCTTCAACAAATCTCAACAACACCAAGAGAACATTAAAAAGGATTTTGACAAGAACATTAAGGAATATGATTTCAAAGTGGGGGACTTGCTATTGAAATGGGATGCTAGGAATGAAGACAGAGGAAAGCATGGAAAATTCAACCATCTATGGCTAGGACCTTTCAAAATTGTGGCATACTATGGAAATAATGCCTATCTGCTATAGGAACATGATGGAGATCTTGTTGGTGGAGGACCTTTGAATGGCAAGTTTCTCAAGCATTACCTCTCTTAAAGAATTTTTCACTCATTCCATTTCATTGTGTATAACCATTTTTATTTTTTTTCAGTTGAGGCAATTGAAATCAAATCAGTAGAAATTAAAGCTCGAAGCAAAGGCCCTAAGTTTATGCTGAGTATAATTTGAGTTATGTGATAGAAGTTTTGTGAATGAGATGTTGATCGAATTAGTTTCATGAGTGGAATAAATCCCAATGGAAGGTCACTTGATCTATTGTTATTTTCTACCCTGCTGGCAAGATAACATACCCAATTGGAGTCCATGTTAGTCACCATTAAATTTTTTATGTGAAATCAAGATTTCGGGATCTAATGAGACGCTAAACCAGTTTGGAAGCCTGATAAACTAGGGAAGGGGATAAATCTGGCAGGAGTGATAAGTTGGTGGGGCTCGATGCGTCGTAGATCGTGAACTCTCAAGATCAATGGTCGAGGATGATTTTGGGGGGAGAAGTTTCACAGGGGTTAATTTTGGAGATCGGACCCAAAATTTAAACCATGTTTTTCACTTGGGGTTACGTGGTGCCACTAGGAGCATTTTGAGGTTAAACACGTGTTGCCCAAAATCACTTTCTCATGCCCCCAAAACTTGGAAAAGTATGAAAGGGCATCTTGTTAATTATTTTATTATTATTTCAAACACTAGACCGTTTGAACCTTGGTGCAACCACCCTCTTTCAAATGCAACTCAATAGTACACCAACTACGCACCATTTCCACTCATTTCCAGGTATATTTCATCACAACCATGTATCCTATCATAACCTCAGTAACAAAACAAGATCCTATGGCGAATGAAGAATCCCTAATTGACCAAGATTCAAATGTTTTTGATACCGAAATCACCATTTCACCCATATTTGTGTCCAAAATAAACTTGTCCGATTAAGTAGGAAGGTGTATACCGTTCCTTGAAGCAGTCCAGACCACCATACTCCCTTATGTTGTCGACATTTCTTTCTCTTTTCTTGAATTTATAGGTTGTTTCATCGAACAATATTTCCATAAAGAAAGAGTCATTGTGAATAAAAGAGGGTCTGAGGTCATGTTTAGGGTAGAGAGTCTATCAATTCGAGATTCCCTTAGCATAATAGAGTCATTTTATGCAACTTATGAACCTTTCAACGAAGAGAATCTAATTAGGGTATACAGAGAATCTCCATCAAAGGTTTGAGATCTGTTTTTGCAGACAATTGTAAAACCCAAACATTTTTCAGAGAGTCTATCTTTGCCAATGAATGTGAATATAATGGTTATTGAAGTCCAATAGGTATACTCCCTATTGAGTCAAGTTTCAAGTCTAGACATTGACAAATACGTAGTCGAAGTCATGCTCAGTTTTCTTTTGACCTTTTCTAAGTCAGATTTTGGTATGTCAGTCTGTATCAGTTTTGAACAATTCATAGCTGATAACATCCATAAATAGCTAGTGAATTTTTTCTCTCTAATACATTTCAGATACTACACCTATCTGTTGAAAAATTTCTTGGAAACCAATAAGAGAGAATTTCTTGAAGCAACATTCATATCAACTAAATGTAAAAGGATTAAATTGCTCATGTTCATCAACAAAGTCATGTCCAGAGTTTATAGTTTGATTTTCAACACTACCCTACCTAGAGTTTTGGATGACATGAGTAGCTATCTATATCCAAATCTAGAGAACAAAGTGGGGGATTGGGTATTATTCATGCACTCAACAATAATCTGGGTTTATGGTTGTCATGAATCTCCTTATCTATTGCCTATTTTTCTGACCCTTACAATATTTTCCCTTGAATTCATCAGGAAAATAATTATATCTGAGATAAAGAATTTATTGAAATTGCACAAAGCCTCTAACCTCAAGTTCCCTTTTATCATTGCCCCTTTCATTGTCAAATCCAGATCATTTTTATCTCAAATTCAATCAAATCTTAAAGAGTTCAGTTTTACTACAGGGAAGAAGATATGATCCACATCAAATCATATCCAAAAGAATATTGATGAACAAACAAGACCCTTATGAGCATGAACAGGTTGAAGGTTTTGATAAGATGGAAAATATAGAAGTATTTTTTATATGGAAGGAATCTTGCAACCAACTCAAACACAACAAGAGGAGGCAACCCTACAACAAAGTCAAACACAACAAGCTTCTCAAAAAATGATATTCAAAGTTCCTAAGATAAGTGTTTATAGCAATGGAAGAAGTTTAGAGGCCATGGGCACCAGTGATCAACATACTTCTCCTAAGAATATGAAGATTACACAGTCTCCACAAATAGTGGATTTAGGAGAGGAAGATCCTAGAGAAAAAGTAAATCTAGATATGGTGGAAAGTGGCACTAGCACTGTAGAGGTTGAAAAGGAAAGAAAACTCCAAAGTGAAGGTGGCTCAAGAACCTTTAGCAGTAAGAAATACATATTTGATAAAACATCTCAGGCAGTTTATCAATCCAAAGAAGATATGGAAAAATAATATGATGAGAAGGGGAACATATCTCTAGGTGAGATGAGGGATTTAGTCCCTAAAGTGGAAAATATTTCTCAGCATAAATATTCTCTATTCATAGTGAGGGATGTTGAAAAGATAACCTTTAACATTGCAGTTGCAGATGAAGACAAATTATTTGAGATAAATATAAGATATGACAACATGAGTGCTCGAGATAAGGTCAAATTCCATAAGCATACCAGTGATATGTTGTATTTTGATTACCTGAGTTTAATATTGAAGAATTCAAAGTTGTTCTCTTATGCAATGAAATTGGAAGGATAGTTGAGGTGAGAAAAATCATCTAAAAGATCTTGGAAGACTGAGGTCAAGAGGCTGGAATATGAAATCCCCCAAGGGTTGAAATCCTCATTGGATGAAAAAAAAAAAAAAATTCAAAGCTTGAATAAGAAATTTAAAATGTTTGCCACAAAGCATCCACAAACAACATAATTGGTTTCTCTAGAACAGGAAGGAAACACTTCGTTGAGAGACATTGGAATACAAGGCTAGAGTGTTGCAGCTAGAACGAGAAAAGGTGAAATGGTCACAAGAGCAGACATAATTGATAAACAGGGTTGTATTTGTAGCTCCTACTGTAGAAGCTCAGTCAAACACTGAAGAACGTATCCAGGCTATGTCACAAGTTAGCCCAAAATAAGGAGAAATCAAAGGGCTAAAAGGAAGCATGGAGAAATTGAAGAAGGAGATGCAAGAAAATGATGAAAGAATGGCTCAATTTCAAAAGGAGAATGAAGTCTTGCAGGAAAGGATAGATAAATTGAATATGAGATTAAGGCGAAAAGGCATGTTGCAGGGGGCCAAACATACCATCTGGGACTCTATATTTGTTGAAGATGCCAAGTTCAGGGTATATTTGAGTTGCATTAATGATAAAGACAGTATAGCCATCACAGCCAGGAGCAGGTGCATTGTTGTGAATGAAACCTTAGCAAATAAACCATCATAATGGGCCCAAAATTCCATAAATCGACTCAACTCCATTCCTACTGCAGACCTTCAAAATATTGGAGTTAAAGGCAAAACTACATTGATTATCTGGGCCAAGAGGTTTATTGCTAAACATAGCCTATTGAAATCCATCCAATCCAAGGAAACACATATGGAACAAAGTGTATAGGAGTTCAAGGATTTGTTTGAAGAATTTTTTTATCAAAGGCCTTCCACAATTTTGGGATGGCAAGGGAAAATTATATGATCAGGAAGAATACAATGTTCGCTTGACTCAGTGCAAAATGGATCACTCCAAGTTCAAAACCGTGGAGGAAAATCTAAAAGGAAATACATTAGTTGAACATCTAACTACAGACTTTGAATTTTTGAATTAGTTCAAAGTAGTCAAGTTTGGACTGCCACTCATGTCATATGCTTCCTGCATTGACCGACATATTTTGATAAAGGAAATGACAGATTATGATATCCCTTCTGACTTGTAATGGAAGGATATAGTGTGGTTGGGTAAGACAAAATGCATTTTTCCAGGGTCCAGTAGATGATGTCCAGATGTTACTGACGATGGTAGATCATGTGGAAGACCAGATCAAAACAAGTGGCGAAGAAAGAAACTTTAACGCCAAAGGAGACAAAAACTGGATCATGAAACATTTTCTTTCTAATCATTTTAATAGGTTCCCAAACCAAAACGTCTTATTTTAATCATTGTAAATGGTTTCAAAACCAAAATGTTTCATTTTGATCATTGTAATTGGTTTCAAAACTGAAGAAACTTAAATTGTATAAATATTAGGAGTTCCAAATGTAATATAGGTTGGAAGAAGTGAAAGGGCACAATTTTAGCTATTTGGAACTTGAATGTAATTCTCTCAATCTGAATAGAATACACATGCAGAAGTCTTGAAGTTTCCATGAAATGATTCTAATGGTGGTGGTCTGAGTTTTTTGTTCTCTCTTTGTATGTATTTCATGTATTTCTGATTCCATTTACATTGTCTTCTGTTTAAATTGGATAGTTAAAGGCCCATAATTCATCTTGTGATTCTCTTGTTTTAAACAATTTAAACTATGTTACATTCTTCCTAACTAAGTCACAATTCATTTATTTAATGCTCTAATACAGTTATATGGTTTTCCTTTCTTCTTACACTCTGCAAATTTCAATTTATAACTCATATTTATCACCTCATTTATCCTTTATCCTTTGGAGAGTTCTACTAACCAATCATTACTTCCATTTGTTTTTAGAAGCTTGACTCCATAGCCCTAAGTGTCCCTCCCCTTCTTTTCCATCAAAATTATAAAAACCCTTCAAAACCTAGCAAGTGATTTGTTAAATAAAACTCATTTATTAAAGATCAAGTGACAGGAGAGAGCCCTCTCTGAGCTGAGTAGGCTAGTACCTAGCTCTAAAGTGGTTTGTAGGCTACCTTTGTCATTTGTTTTATCAAACGAACAAATTTACAGAGTGATAACAAGGAACATTCATCTCGATAGCGATGGTGGTGGTGGTTAGTCTGGTATTTAGCTCCAATTTTGTACCATGGTTTTTATTTACAACTCAATTTCAGCCTCAATAGTTAATAGTCATGTTTTGAATCCAAACTAGTTATTTATCCAAGCTGGAAACTTCAAACATTTTCTTTTGGCCCTTTGGGGTATACTATTATTGCTATAAAAGACCTAGTGTTGGCTTTGGTTTCAATTTTTCACAGACCAAGCACCAAGTCATATGCTATGTAATTTTCACTCTATTTCCTTAAGGTAATATAAACACTAACTTACAAAAATAAAATTTATATTTATGAAAAAATTGTGGGGAACCAAATAAGTATTGTCCATGGAAAATCATAAAGGAATGTTTGAGAACAACTTTCCATAAATATTTTTCATGTAAACATACAATATTTGAACACAATGTTTATATACGCATGTTATCTTACTTGTGCACATTCTTCCTAACACTAGGGGGTTGATGAGCTATGGTTTAGTCAGAGTTGACTAACAAAACTCCAAGCTTTCGACATATCGATCTCCAGTCTAGGACTAAACAAGGTCTCACATGAGATTCCATGAGAATCATAGAGACCATATGGTCTTATTTCATATATCAAGGGATAACACATATTGGGAAGCTACTTCATCTAGAATTCACACATTACATATAGAAATCCAATACCAAACCAATTAAATATATACAACTAGAACTTGGCCTAGCTACTCACTGACCTATGAAAAGTGGGTCTTGAGTGAAGACTCCATCTGCTAAAACCACCATCATCCTCCTGACTCCTACTATATGTATAAGATGAAATATGCAAACAACGATATCCATTGGAGGGGGAAATCTGCAAAATTGGGATATTGGCTTCAACAAAATTGATCATCCATGGCGACATGCTCACCAACTATGGGCTCAAAGTGATGGTATATTGTTGCATCTTTGATGCACGGTTCAAGGAACTATGTGGAGTTTAATTGTGTGTTTCTAGTAAACAGGAGGCTATGCCCCCTTCCCAATAGTTTTATTCAAATCCTCAACCATCGAGAGAAACAAACCATTGGATCTTGGGTCTGATGCCTAGATGGAGAGTTATAAGAAACTGAGCATCTAGTGGAAATTTCCATGAGTTGGAAACTTTGCTAGTAAACTAGAATTTAGGATGAAACTGGAACTGCTAGTGAAAGCACAATTCACACTACTCACACTCCAATTTATGGGGATGCTAAATATTGAGGCATGGAGGATCCCTCTGTTGTGAGTGGGAAATCCCTCTACAAACTAGCACTTAGGGTTTTATCATGCATGCAGAAAATACCTAAAGATTCCTACTTTTTACCGTCATCCTAGACCTAATCCCCATTATTCTTAAGCAAATACGTAGTTAAGAAGATCAAGTGAACATACCTTATTTTTCAGCGTTTGGTATCGATCCATCTTCATGCTTGGTCACTCTTTGACTGCAACTCTCCTCCCAAGGCTTATTTGCATTCACAAAAGACAAACAAAGAACTCCACATGCATTTGATCTACAGATAAATGGGTTAGAGATTTAATCAACATGTATGTAATAAACAGTGAAAACCTCATATGGTGGGACGGGAAAATTAATTCTTTATTATTAACTTCACTAAAGTAGTTTACAATGATGAAGCATACCACTGCTCCAGGAACCTGGTCCTGGGCTCCTCTTCAATTGTCCTCTAACGGATTTGCTCTATACTTCTCTTTGCACAAGGATGGATAAAGGTTGGGACAAGGGGAATGATCAATTGGGTGTAGTCTCTTTACTATGATTTTTCTCCTTTCAAATGGTACCCTTACCCCTTCTTTTATAGGCAAGAAGGAGCTAGGTATTTGGTCGAATGACCGGCCATGCATGGCTGAAAGGTTTAATTAACTTGCCCAAAGTTGTGTGTTCCATCAACAACTTTCCTTTTTTTCATGCTTTTGTAGGTACACGCGGGCTGTATTCGAGCAGCTATTGTGTACATGCGTATAGTAATGGAGCAGGGTGCGTGGGCCTTTATAAAGGGCATTTTTAAGAAGAGTTGTTCAGTACTAGCTTGGTAAAGAAGGCATATGGGATGGCCTAATGTCAGGTAAGTATGTCTGGTGAAAATTAGAGTTATAACAGATGCCCCCTAATGTTTTAGTTCATAAGAGAAACTAATGGCCAAAACACATTACCAATCTTTATCAACGTACCAAAACGGTGAGCCGAAGGACTAGAAATTGGGAGGTGTCATCTGCAAAATAACAATTGTCTCACCGAGGCGGGCATACCCATGCTCAGGATGAAATAAAATCATGTCTACCAATCAAATACACTGTATATTCATGTCATATAACTATATAAAGTGTATTCGCGAGCAATACACAATGGATCTACATCTCAAAATAAAAAAGATATGCATGTATATTATCCATCTTCTAGTAGTTGATAAGGCCTGATGGATGGAGATGAGGTCTTCAAAGCTTGAGAAACAACTTCAAAATATTCAAAACTCAGGTAGGAGTGTAATATGAGTGTACAACTTCACTACCCAGAGGTCTTTGATAGCTCGTCAGTCATGGACTAGAGAATCTTGATGATTAGACTGGAGGCCTCATTGATTTTAAACAAAGACTTGATTGGAATTTCAGGATGGTCGAGCAATAAGAAAAGAGACAAACTGCAAAGGGGCCAACTCAGGCTTGGAAAAACTTCCCTTGGACAATAGCACGACAAATGATGAGACTCAGGAAACATGGCATTAACATAAGTTCACGAGGCAGGAGGCCATGCAAACTCTCCATATGTCTGGAAGAATAACCAAATGGAGGAGGACACAACTCAATGTAGTGGGAACAGTTTCCTAAGGTCATATTAAATCCTAGGGCTTGATGAACAAATGAAAGGATGTGCTTTATCCAAGGGTGACTCATTGTGCTACCAATACAGAGAAAATAATTTCCCCTTCCTCTTTTTGGGGTATATTTGATTTTTTTTTTTCTTTTTTCAATAATTTTGGAAAAAGAATAAAAGAATGTTACGTTACAAAGGAGGAATGAGTGTTGCAAACATATGAGTTCGAGGTGCAAGGAAAATACTGATGTTCTAAGCAAGGACACTCAGAAAAAATCCCTCCTGGGGCCAAAGGTGTCAAGACACAGAGGCAAAGTGCTACAGGGCTTGCATATAAGGCATGCTTTAGATGGTTCAGTTGAGAGCAACATGGAGCCGACATTATACCAAAGACGCAGGTATGCAAACACGTTTAAAAAGACACACAATGGTAACATCCTTCAATGTAATTTTAACGAACCCAGAGAAGGTAATCTCGACGGTTTTTCATATTTAGAGAGTCTGAAAATACGTAAAAGGAGACTCCAATGGGGTACCTTTTTCGAAGGTAGTCTAGTCAGTTTGAAAAAGGGGTAAACTAGCACTGACAAGATGTATATTCAAAACCATTTTAACGAGTGTGATAAAGACAACATCACTCGACCATTTTTTCATTTTTAAGGAGTCTGAAAAAATCTTAACTATGGACTCCGTCAGGAATGTTCTTCTGGACCATTTTAACGAGTGTGAAAGAATAAGGTTGCTCGACGATCTTTTCAATTTTAGGGAGTCTGAAAAGAGCTTAACTATGGACTCCATGAGGGTTCCTTTTTCATAAATTTAGTCCCTCAGGCTCGAAAAAGGGTTAAAATTATACCTAAGAATACTCTTATAGAGATCCGAGGCCTCTAGAGTATACCTTTGTTCGTACAATTGACAGTGTGGACTGACAAAGGGGTAAATTATAGCCAGATAGACGTGACTTCAAATTTCAGTTTAACGAGCGTGAAAGGCCACAAGATTGCTCGACAATATTTTCATTTTTAGAGGGTCTGAAAAGGGCTTAAAAGAAGACCCCTTGGGGGCTACGAATCATATATGAAACTAGTTCAGGTAGATCCAGCTACTAGGCTCAGACCAAGAGTCTCTTAGATAGTCAATTTGGAAAGTCTCCCAAAAGGGAAGAAAACACAAACCATGATGTAATTCCTCCCACGGTATAGAAAGTGTAGTCATGGCTTCAAGGATAGCCTCATCTGAAGGCAATTCGAAATCCGAGAAATCACGCAAATGCGGGTCGACATTCCCAAAGGGTGAAGTAAGATGACCATACTCCATATGATGATGGAGGTTCTGGCCAGGACTGGCAGAGTCTATCAGTGAAGAATCACAATCACGAGGGATTGATGATCTACAAACAACGAGATCAAACTCAGAAGGATACTCAAGCCTACTTGGACCAAGAGGGGGAAACAAGGGCTCCCATGCCCCCATTGGATAAACCAATGGATCAGTCACTGAGACTAAGTCTCGGGAAGGCCAACATGATTTCACAGGTTCTTGCTCAGAAGAAATTGAACATCGAGGATAAGATGCCACATAATTAACCTGTGGCAGGGTAGAGTCTACAAGAACGCTAGGAATATATAAAGGGGTAGTCTGAAATAATGTCAAATTAGGATGGTGATTATCATATTCCAACTGGTTGATAGTGACAATGCTTCCATTGTGAGGGAAATGCATCACCTGGAAGAGTGTAGACACCACAACATTCATAGCATATACATAATCACGCCCGGGAAGCATATTGAAATCTAACGGGCCTTGCACCACTATAACATAAACAAGGACAGTCTTCCCACCTAAAGATATAGGTAACTAAGGAAGAACCCCCAAATATTCACTAAGACATCTCTCAAAAGCCAACAACTCGTGTGAAGAAGACACAAGCTTGGGAGATCCCAAGACTTTCCAAACCAAGGTGGATAAAATACTTGTGGAAGCTCCTTCATCCACAATACATTGATAAATGTTAGTTGAATTAACTTCAACCCTTATTTGAAAATGTGCATAAGAAGGAAGACGAGGCTCAACAAGATCATTCCAATCAAAGGAAAACATCCTAAGGCTTGGAGGGGGTGTACTCGGAATGAGAGGAATGCCAACTTGTTCTGAAAGTACTGAACTGGAAATGCTAAAAACATAGTCGGTAGACACTTCACTCCCCAAGAGAGGAGTGGGATCAACTGAAGACTGCATCGACATGACCAATTTCTCAACCAATGGCTACATAGGCTGAGAGACTACATGGTCTAAAGGAACCTCACCCCTCAAAAGAGGAGTGGGATTAGCCGATGACTGCATCAGCATGACCACTTTCTCAACCAATGGCTAAATAGGCTGAGAGACTACATGGTCTAAAGGCACCTCACCCCCCAAAAGAGGAGTGGGATCGGTCGATGATTGCATCGACATGACCACTTTCACAACCAATGGTTGAATAGGCTGCAAGACTACATGGTTTAAAGGTACCTCATCCCCCAGAAGAGGAGTGGGATCAACTGATGACTACATCGGTATGACCACTTTCGCAACCAATGGCTGAATTGGCTGCAAGGAAACCTTAGAAGGCTCAGAATCAGAAGAGCTTGCAGACAGGGACCACAATCTTTGTACCTCTGGAATTCCAAGGCACAAATGAGTAAGGTTATCTCCCTTGAAAATCTTACAATGGAACTTAGGATTACATCCTATACTTCTAGGTTTCTCAACATAATGAATGCCCCCAGCATGACTAGTAGTGGTTGGTTTCACATCTCCAACAGAACTTGCAGAGGTTAGTGATGGGTCGATAACATGACTCGTAGAGGCTACATACCTATTGCCAGTATGACTAGAATGGACTGGACTTTTTCCCCCAGCATGACTGGCAGGGGATGGGTGAGTGCCCCCAGTGTGATTTGCAGAGGCTGGGTGTTGGTCTTCAACATGACTTACAGAGGTTGAGGACCTATCTCCAACATGACTCACAGAGGTTGGTGATTTGTTCTTCCTATTCTTCCTCTTTTTACTTCGTTTAGACTTTCGGTTACTAGTAACTGTACTTTCATCAAAGGAAGGAGAAGGAGGAGGAAAATAATTTGATAATGAAGAAACATCAATAGGGTTCTCATGACTTAAGGTGCTTAACTGAGAAGTGTCAAGAGAGTTTGGGACATTTGGAATGGTACCCAACCAAACTAGTAGTCCGACATTCAACCCAGGAATGTACAAAGTGGCCATCAAAGGGACACCAATGTTTCCAAAAAAGGGAAAAGCACAAGAATCCCCTTGTGAAGGGGTTCCTTGGTTGGTATGTTCAGGAAAATTAGCCATGAATATCCTATGCACAGGTTCTCCCCTTGTGGGATCGTTCAAGTCCATAAAAGTCTCATGCATTGACTCTGACAAACCAATGGTATCAAAACAATGCCTATAAAGAGGCGGCTCTACGTTTCTAAGTGGAAGACCAAAAATTCCTCACGACCAGTGGAGTGGGCAGTCTACCACCCTAGGTCAGAGACATAAATCCATGACTAACTAATTCACTATGGAAAACTAGGGAGCACAGAGCACACACTAAAAGTTCCTAAAGGCAAATCAAGCAAACGACTAACTAGTTGGAAGAATACCTACACCAACCAACATTAGAGCAACTTACTGGTGCAAGTGCAACTCAAAAATGAAAGCACCCTCCGAGTATACTCTGCAAAGTGTGGCCCGATGTTTGTCCTAGGTACCGCGATATACCCCTGCAGTCACCTGTGTATGTCACTAGAAATATAGGCAACTAGGTTGCCAACTCGTGAACAGTCACTAGGCGGGTACATTCGACAGTCGGGTAGACCACAATGAGCAGGGTATCAAGCCTGAAACCTACCAAGGGTATCAAAATAAAGTGGTCCAAAATACAATTGAGGACCTCGAACAGATTTGAGACCCACGAAGCTCGAAAATGAAATCGATGGAATCCCAAGACAAGCCCTCTATATGTTTTCTCCACTACGATTGGTACGGCTTTGGAGGGGTTATCTTTTCTACCTTTCCGCACATGAACTTGTGTTTATCCCCTGTGTTAGAGGGGGGTCTAGGATAAATTTCAGTATACTCGACTTCTACACTCCTTAGCATAGACTCATATGTTTGTTTTATATCCTTGAAGAGTTTCCTCTCCAACCTAAATCAAGGCTCTAGCCTAATATAGTTGATGGACCCTACAAACATAAAGTCTAGTAATTTTTAACTAGCGTTCTTTTTAAGGATTGATTTACTCAAAAGGGATATGGTAGTGAAACTGATGTTTTTAAGACTCTTTGTGAAAAATGATGAAACTTACATGAACATTGGCAAAGAATAATTATATATATTTTTTTTTTTTTTGAAATACTTTTAAAACTAGAAGAAAACATGACACTATGCTAATTTCATTTTATTTTTCAAATAACAA
This sequence comes from Picea glauca, assembly GCA_000966675.3. Taxonomy (NCBI): domain Eukaryota; kingdom Viridiplantae; phylum Streptophyta; class Pinopsida; order Pinales; family Pinaceae; genus Picea; species Picea glauca. The sequence continues at coordinate 132,487 of JZKD02S1225347.1, read as the reverse complement.
TGCAAAGAAAATGCCAAGAAAGAAAGAGATCTAATGATGCAGGAGCATCACTCCAGCCAGCCATGTGCCAACCAGCCAGCCCACTTAGTGCATTCAACAAAGAGAGGCACCAGTCCTCTTACATTTTGAATTTGAAATTTGTATTAAATGTATGTAAGGCTGGTAGAGCCAAAGCCATGCCTTTGAGAAGGAGTTAGGTAGAAGTAGCCTTTAATGGTTGTAAGGCTGGATCTAGCTCCAATATGGACTAGAAAACCCATTCAATGTAAAGTTAATGTAATTGAATAGAGTAGGTGAGATGGAGAGAAGAGCTTGAAGAGCCCTCTCATGTAAAAGATCTTGGATCTTATTTTTAAAAGAGGGTAGTTAGGAGAGATCTACGTGAGAGTCTGTGAGAGTAGTGAAGATAGAGAAGAGAGGAGAGCCGAGACTCTGTTGTAATCCGAGCTCAAACCACATTGTAAAGAGGCATTTCTTGATTAATACAAACAGAAGTAGTTTTTCCTGCATGATATTATGTGTGTGATGAATGTCTTTATCTGTTGATGATATGATGTAGATGTATGTTGTAGATGTGCATTTGCAGGTTATAGGTAGAAGCAGTTGTCTATTGAGTTCTTTGATATTGAGGTCTGGTTTCTTTGAGGCTTCATGCATGAGTGCATGACAGAAAACTGGAGGTTCTGAAAGCCAGTGCAAGGAGTGCACTTCTGAATTATGCGGGTTCAGAAAAATACATGCCAGGAGGGCGCACCAGCTGAAGTCGGTGGCTCAAGGAGGAAATCTCATGATTGTTGAACACCTTCAAGGAGGAACTGTGTAGAGGAGGACACAGTAAAAGATAGAATCACTGAGTGGTTCTATAGAGCTCTGCCAGGAGGGCATTGAGCACATGCACAGAGTATAGAGGAGAAATCCATTGTGGGTTCAAGGAGAAATTAGAATCACTGAGGATTCTAGAAGCTTTGTCAGGAGGGCATTGAGCGGGTATTAGGGTTCACAGGAGAACTCTATCTTGACTTCAGAAAGAAGACAAAACTGCTAAATTTTTTGTAGAGCTCTGCGAAGAGGGCATTGAGTGAGTGCAATTGCACAGAAGAACTCTTTTGAGTTCAAATAGGAGAGAAGCATTCAAGGAAGAAGACCTTCACAAGGTTACTGAACACCCTGCAGGCTCAGCAAGGAGTGCTTGAGGAGGAAGTTGCTAAAGGGCGTTTCCATCCTTTCAAGGAGAGAAAGGGATAGAGACTTTAGAGGTCTAAGCAACAGAGAAGCTTAGGATGGATAGCACCTTCATGTGTGCAAGGACCCTACAAGGAGTGCAGAGTTTGAAGAATCCTTTAAGAATTCAAGGAAGACAAAGCTCAAGAGAGATAGTGCCTTTCTGCACAGAGCAATAGCCGCAAGGAGTGCAGGAAGTCGGGAAAACACTTCAAGGTTTCATAGTCTCGAAGCTCAGGAGGGAATGTGTCTTCAAGAATGACTAAGGTTGCAGGCTTGCAAGAGAAACAAAGGCCAAGACCTTTGATACTTTGAAAATCTTCCAAGGAGGAGGAAGAAGCAAAAGCTCAGGAGGGAGATATAGTTGTCATTGATTTAAAGATAGAGAGGAATATCTAGACCATTGAAGTTTCACATCCAGGCAGAGTAGGAGAGCGCAGTGGAAGAGAGAGATATGGGCCATCAGATCTAGAATAGATAGCTGATAGCCATCGGATCTGGGAGGAGCTGCACAAGATTTAATCTCGTATGCGCAAAGGAGAGGAACCACAAAATCCTGAAAGGATCAAGACCATCCATCGTTGAAGAGGACACGTGGTGGTAATCTAAGGACCCATCAGGGTTTCGGATATCAGGAGTTTGAGAGGTAAGAGTCGAGAGGGAGGAAGTCTCAACTCACAAAGTCCCAAAGACATCAGAGCCATCCATCTAGGAGGATGTGTGTCACGAGATCCTCGTATCTTGGGGATTCGACATCGGAGAGCAGAACAGGGAAGTCTTTTGACTTCGCAACTTGAAAATTCCTAAAGGAATAGGGACGTCCATTTTGGAGGATAGTTGGCAGAGATATGGGTAATATCGCAGATTCAGGTATCATGAGCTGGGAGGTGGAGGCCTTTGCTCTACAAAGTTCTTAGTTGTGAGATCGCGATGCGATCTGAACCATTGATCAAAGAGGAAGGAGAGCTGTGAGATCTGACATCTCGATACATCGCGTATTGGAGGTTTGGGGTTTGGAGGAACTTCATTTCAAAAATATATGTTGCGAAGTGCCAAGTGCAGAGGGCTCGGGTGAACATACGTCACATCCATCAGGTGGGGACCGCACGGTTGATAGGTGGACACTTGTTGTCTGGGAAGGAGTCAACATCCTGTTGACTTATCACACTTTGGAGATTCACTAGAGGAGAGCACAAGAGCTCGACATCCTAACTCGCGAGATTGTGAGTTGCGAGTACTGCGAAAGCGGAGTCAACCCATCACTGACTTATTGCATCTCATGGATTCGTGAAAGAGGAGTAGGAAGGTTCAGTCCTTCAACTTGCAAAGTCACAAGTAGCGAAGGGTGTTAGAGTTAAGCCCTAGCGGGTGGTCTCTAGAAGAGGCGCTAGCAAGGAAGGGCTATACTCATATCGTCATCTCGGGTATCAAGAGGTTGGAAAAGAAGAGTCAAGGGTCTTCGACTCATGAATTCACAAATTGCGAGTTGCGAAAGGTGCTTGTGCCAAGGCCAATTGTGGTCATGTGAGGGTCAAGCTCACACCTAGTGCTTGTTCGCACAGGTGGAGTTTCCAAAGGACATGTGGATTTGTTGAAGGTTCCAAAGGGAATCAACATAGCCACTTTGGCTCAAGGAGATTTGAATGATCCTGTGAGTGGATCTCAGCCCGAGGGTCGAGGGTTCTACCTGATTTTGGCATCAAAGATTGACTCTGTTTGTATATTGCAAGCAGAGGAAGTGAGTGGAGAAAGAGTACTCTGATACACATTAGTTTGGTATCAGAGGAAAGTAGAGGATTGAGACTCTGTGGATATTGTTGCAGGTGCGTAGCAGTCAAAAGGAAGTCAGGTCGACTGTAAAGAATGGCTGGAAGCGCTCTCAATTGTAGAGTGACAGTAGCAGTCTTGCCAGGAGGGAAAGTATAAGGAAGAAAATGGCTATTGAAGGCCATAGACGCGATGGAAAGAAGATCTGTCAGCAGCCAAGAAAAACAAAGATGGATAAAGAGCTCATCGATATTAGAGCGAGGATGGAGGAACTTGCATTGCAGATGTAGTAGGGTGAAATATCACATTGGGTGTATGAATGGCCCATGAGGACAAAGGAAAAATGGCCAGTCAAAGAATTGGTGGCCAAAAGATAGCGGAAGATGTTGAGAGGATGGTTGAGACATGTTGAACACCTCAATGAACCAGAGAAGGAGATGGTTCAGGTGTGTAAACCAGAAGCTGGGAGAAATCTCAATGATGTTGAGGATGAACTGAGATCACTGGAAGACCTCAGAGACTGACAAGATGGTAGAATGAAAATTCTCAATTTCCAAGAGGGCATTGAAATGAGGTCGTTGTAGGATCTCATAGACTGTCAGGAGGGCATCGATGGAATTTCACATTGTCAGGAGGGCAATGAGATGAGATCACTCCAGGATCTCATAGACTACCAAGAGGGCAGGACCGAAAATTCAGATTTCCAAGAGGGCAATGAAATGAGATCCGAGGATCTCATAGACTGCCAAGAGAGCAATAGAGAAGAAATCCCATACTTCCAAGAGGGAAAGGGAGAGCATATGAGCTCAGAGCTGAGTTCATATCAACAAGAATAGATGACAAAGAAGGAGGATTAGAGGAATCTTTCGATGATTGGGGGAATTGGTATATTCCTGGCACATCTCCCAGAGGAGTCAAAACTCTGTGTTGCTGAAGCAGAAACAGAAGAAAGACAACTAGCAGAGACTGTTATGGAAGAAGAATTGGAGCAGATCTCAAAATCTTCCCAAGAAGAAGATGGAAATGAGCATTCCGAGGAATGGCTCAAATTTTTTAGCCAGGAAGCTGAAATGACTGCAGCACTGAAGCTTGCAGCAAGAGAAAAAGAAGAGGAAGCAAACAAAATAGATTTTGTTGAGTTGTATCAAGAGTTTGAAGCCCTGGAGAGAAGGGTGAAGGTGCAGGGCATGCACATCCAAAATATCAGGTTGTAAGTAGGTGAAGGTGAATTCCAGTCTAAGGAGCAGCTAGAGAAAGCTGGAGATACACCAGCAGGAGAGTTGGCAGTAGAACCACTATCACAGGGAGAAGTTGAGCAACAAATCAGTAATGAGATTGCAGAATTGGAATCTGCCACAGAGTAGTAAGTTAAGACCACAAAAGGTAGAGGAGATGGCATGGGGGATCATGATGATCTACCCATTTGCAGAAAGAAATTTCAACAGAAGAGACTGCATGAAAAGAGCCATCCATTACAGCAGCTGGATGAAATGATCGAGTAGATTAAGAAGTTGATGTTGAAGTCAGCATAAGAGACTACCAGTAGGGAGAAGCTAAACATAAGGGAAGCAGCAGTAAAAACAAAGAGATGGAGAAGAGATATAACTCCAGAGGATTGTTTGGGATCCAGGTGGATTTCAACAGCAACGCTGGGGAGCTCATGAGTAGGAGCTCATGAATTTTTCACAGCAGAGGAGTATGATGCAGGAGAATCACTCCAGCCAACCATCCCACTCAGCATATTCAAGGAAGAGAGGCACCAGTCCTCTCACATTTTGAATTTGAAATTTGTATTAAATGTATGTAAGGCTGGTAGAGCCAAAGTCATTCCTTTGAGGAGGCGTTAGGTAGAAGTAGCCTTTAATGGTTGTAAGGCCGGATCTAGCTCTGATATGGACTAGATAGCCCATTCAATGTAAAGTTAATGTAATTGAATAGAGTAGGTGAGATGGAGGGAAGATCTTGAAGAGCCCTCTCATGTAAAAGATCTTGGATCTTATTTTGGAAAGAGAGTAGTTAGGAGAGCTCTATGTGAGAGTCTGTGAGAGTAGCGCAGATAGAGAAGAGAGGAGAGTTGAGACTCTGTTGCAGTTTGAGCTCAAACCACATTGTAAAGAGGCATTTCTTGATTAATACAAATCGAAGCAGTTTCTCCTGCATGTTATTCTATGTGTGATGAATGTCTTTATGTGTTGATGATATGTTGTAGATGTATGTTGTAGATGTGCATTTGTAGGTTACAGGCAAAAGCCATTTTCTGTTGAGTTCTTTGATATTCAGGTCTGGGTTCTTTGAGGCTTCATGCATCAGTGCATGACAAAAGACTACGGGTTCTGAAAGACAGTGCAAGGAGTGCACTTTTGAATTCTGGGGATTCAGACAAGGACGTGCTAGGAGGGTGCACCAGCCGAAGTCATTGGCTCAAGGAGGAAACCTCACGGTTGTTGAACACCTTCGAGGAGGAACTGTGTAGAGGAGGACATAGTAGAAGACATCATCACTGAGGGGTTCTGTAGAGCTCTGTCGAGAGGGCATTGAGCACATGCACAGAGTACAAAGGAGAACTCCACTGTGGGTTCAAGGAGAAATTAGAATCACTGAGGATTCTGGAAGCTCTGTCGGGAGGGCATTGAGCGGGTATTAGGGTGCACAAGAGAACTCTATCTTGAGTTCAGAAAGAAGACATAACTGTTGAATATGTTGTAGAGCTCTACCAGGAGGGCATTGAGTGAGTGCAATAGTCCATAGAAGAACTCTTTTGAGTTTGAATAGAAGAGAAGCATTCAAGGAAGAAGACCTTCACAGGGTTACTGAACACCCTACAGGCTCAGCAAGGAGTGCTTGAGCAGGAAGTTTCCAGAGGGAATTTCCATCCTTTCAAGGAGAGAAAGGGACAAAGACTTTAGAGGTCTAAGAAACAGAGAAGCTCAAGATGGATAGCACCTTCGTGTGTGCAAGGACCCTGCAAGGATTGCAGAGTTCGAAGAATCCTTTAAGGATTCAAGGAAGACAAAGCATAGGAGAGACAGTGCCTTTGTGCATAGAGAAATAGCCACAAGTAGTGCAGGAAGTCGGGAAAACCCTTCAAGCTTTCAAATTCCCTAAGATCAGGAGGGAAAGCGTCTTCAAGAACGCAGGTGAGACTAAGGTTGCGGGATTGCAAGAGAAACAAAGGCCAAGACCTTTGATACTTTGGAAATCTTCCAAGGAGGAGGAAGAAGCAAAAGCTCAAGAGGGAGCTATAGTTGTCGTTGATTTAGAGCTAGAGAGGAAGATCTGGACCGTTGAAGTTTCATGTCTAGGGGGTGTAGGAGAGCACAGTGGAAGAGAGAGATCTGGGTCGTGAGATCTAGAATAGATAGTCGATAGCCATCGGATCTGGGAGGAGCTACATGAGATTTAATCAAGACCATCCATTGTTGAAGAGGATGCATGGTGGTAATCTGAGGACCCATCAGGGTTTTGGATATCGGGAATCCGAGAGGTAAGAGTTGGGAGGGAGGAATTCTCAACTCACAAAGTCCCGAAGACATCAGATTCATCCATCTAGGAGGATGTGTGTCATGATATCCTTGTATCTTATGGATTGGGCATTAGATAGCAGAATAGGGAAGTCTTTTGACTTCGTGACTTGTGAAGTCCGGAAGGAATCGGGATGTCCATTTTGGAGGATAGGTGGCATAGATCTGGGTCATATCACAGATTTGAGTATCATGAGTTGGGAGGCAGAGGCCTTTGCTCTACAAAGTTCTAAGTCGTGAGATCATGATGCGATCTGAACTGTTGATCGAAGAGGAAGGAGAGCCGTGAGATCTGGCGTCTCGATACATTGCGTATCAGAGGTTTGGTGTTTGGAATAAATTCCTTTCGACTATAGAAGTTGCGAAGTGCCAAGTGTTGAGGGCTCGAGCGAACATAAGTCACGTCCATCAGGTAGGGACAGCGTGGTTGTCATGTGGACACTCGTCGCCTGGGAAGGACTCAACATCCTATTGACTTATCACACTTCGAAGATTTTCTAAAGGAGAGCACAAGAGCTTGACACCCCAACTCGCGAGATTGCAAGTTATGAGTAGTGCAAAAGGGAAGTCAACCCATCGCTGACTTATCACATCTCATGGATTCATGAAAGAGGAGAAGGAAGGTTCAATCCTTCAACTCATGAAGTCACGAGTAGCAAAGGGTGTTGTAGTGAGGCCCTAGTGGGTGGTCACTAGAAGAGGCGCTAGCAAGGAAGGGCTATACCCGTATCATCATCTCGGGTATCAAGAGGTTGGAAAAGAAGAGTCGAGGGTCTTTAACTCACGAACTCATGAATTGTGAGTTGTAAAAGGTGCTGCTGCCAAGGCTAGTTGTGGTCGCGTGAGGGTGAAGCTCACGCCTAGTGCTTGTTCGCACAGGTGGAGTTTCTGAAGGACCTATGGATTTGTTGAAGGTTCTAGAGGGAATCAACGGAGCCACTTCGGCTCAAGGAGATTTGAATGATCCTGTGAGCAGATCTTGGCCCGAGGGTTGGGATTTCAGCCTCAGTTTGGTATCAGAGCTTGAATTTGTTTGTATATTGCAGGCAGAGAAAGCAAGAGGAGAAAGAGTACTCTGATACACATCATTTTGGTATCAGAGGAAGGCAGAGCACTGAGACTCTGTGGAGATTGTTTCAGGTGCACAACGGTCAAAAGGAAGTCAGTTTGACTGTAAAGAAAAGCTGGAAGTGCTCTCAGTTGTAGAGTGACAGCAACAGACTTTCAAGGAGGGTAGGTAGAAGGTAGAAAATGGCTACTGAAGGCCATAGATGCGATGGAAAGAACATCCATCAATAGCCAAGAAAATCTGAGATGGATAAAAATCTCACCGAGATCAGAGCGAGGATGGAGGAACTTGCATTGTAGATACAGCAGGATGAAAGATCACATTAGGTGTATTAATGGCCCATGAGGACGAAGGCAAAATGGCCAGTCAAAGAATTGGTGGCCAGAAGACAGCATAAGTTGTTGAGAGGATGGTTGAGGCATGCTGAACACCTCAATGAACCAGAGAAGGAGATGGTTCAGGTGTGTAAAACAGAAGCTGGGAGAAATCTTAGTGATGCTGAGGATGAACTGAGATCACTGGAAGACCTCAAAGACTACCAAGATGGCAGAACGGAAATTCCCAATTGCCAAGAGGGCAATGAAATGAGGTCACTACGGGATCTCATATATTGTCAGGAGGAAAGCGAGGGGATTTCACATTTCTAGAAGGGTAATGAGATGATATCACTGTGGGATCTCATAGACTTCCAAGAGGGTAGGAGCAGAAATTAAAATTTCCAAGAGGGCAATGAGATGAGATTCGAGGATCTCATAGACTGCCAAGAGAGAAACAAAGAAGAAATCTCATACTTCCAGGAGGGAAAGGGAGAGCAGATGAGCTTAGAGATGAGTTCATATCAGCAAGAACAACTGATAGAGAAGGAGGATCAGAGGAATCTTCTGATGATTGGGGGAATTGGGATATTCCTGCCACATTGCCCAGGGGAGGCAAAAGTCTGTGTTATTGAAGAAGCAACAGAAGAAAGACAGCTAGTAGAGACTGTCATGGAAGAAGAATTGAAGCAGATATCAAAAGCTACCCAAGCAGAAAAAGGAAATGAGCATTCCGAGAAATGGCTCAAATTTTTCAGTCAGGAAGCTGAAATGACTGCAGCACTGAAGCTTACAGTAGGAGAAAAAGAAGAGGAAGAAGACAACATAGATTTTGCTAAGTTGTATCAAGAGTTTGAAGACTTGGATAGAAGGGTGAAGGTGCATGGCATGCACATCCAATAGATTAGGTTGGAAGCAGATGAAGGTGAATTCCAGTCTAAGGAGCAGCTGGAGAAAGCTGGAGTTACACCAATAGGAGAGTTGGCAGCAACAACACTGTCATAGGGATAAGCTAAGAAACAACTCAGTAATGAGATTGTAGAATTGGAATCTACCATAGAGTGTCAAGTTAATACCACAAGAGGTGGAGGAGATGGCATGGGGGATCATGATAATCTGCCCATTTGCAGAAAGAAATTTCAGCAAAAGAGACTGCATGAACAGATCTAGCCATTGCAGTAGCTGGATGAAATGATCGAGCAGATCAGGAAGCTGATGTTGAAGTCATCACAAGAGACTGCCAGCAAGGAGAAGTTGAACAGAAGGAAAGCAACAACAAAGCATCAGCAACAATAGAGAGATGGAGCATAGATACAACTCCAGAGGACTGTTTGGGATCTAGGTGGATTTCAATAGTGGCACTGGGGAGCTCATGAGCAGGAGCTCATGATTTTTTCACAACAGAGGAGTATGATGCAAGAGAATCACTCCAGCTAGCCATGCGCCAGCCAGCCAGCCCACTCAACGCATTCAAGGAAGAGAGGCGTCAGTCCTCTCACATTTTGAATTTGAAATTTGTATTAAATATATGTAAGGCTGGTAGAGCCAAAGCCATGCCTTTGAGAAGGCGTTAGGTAGAAGTAGCCTTTAATGGTTGTAAGGCTAGATCTAGCTCTGATCTGGACTAGACATCCCATTCAATGTAAAGTTAATGTAATTGAATAGAGTAGGTGAGATGGAGGGAAGAGCTCGAAGATCCCTCTCATGTAAAAGATCTTGGATCTTATTTTGAAAAGAGGGTAGTCAGGAGATCTATGTGTGAGAGTCTGTGAGAGTAGTGTAGATAGAGAAGCGAGGAGAGCCAAGACTCTATTGCAGTCCGAGATGAAACCACATTGTAAAGAGGAATTTCTTGATTAATACAAACATAAGCAGTTTTTCCTACATGATATTATGTGTGTGATGAATGTCTTTATGTGTTGATGATATGTTGTAGATGTGCATTTGGAGGTTACAAAAAGAAGCAGTTGTCTGTTGAATTCTTTGATATTCAAGTATGGGTTCTTTGAGGCTTCATGCATGAGTGCATGACAGAACACTGTAGGTTCTGAAATCCAGTGCAAGGAGTGCACTTCGGAATTCTGTGGATTCAGACAAATATGTGCTAGGATGGTGCACCATCCAAAGTCATTGTCTCAAGGAGGAAACCTCACGATTGTTGAACACCATGGAGGAGGAACTGTGTAGAGGAGGACAAAGTAGAAGACAAAATCATTGTGGGGTTCTGTAAAGCTTTGCTATGAGGGCATTGAGAACATGCACAGAGTACATAGGAGAACTCCATTGTGGGTTCAAGGAGAAATTAGAATCACTAAGGATTCTGGAAGCTCTTCCAGAAGGGCATTGAGCGGGTATTAGGGTGCACAGGAGAACTCTATCTTGAGTTCAGAAAGAAGACAAAACTACTAAATCTTCTATAGATCTCTGCTATGAGGGAATTTGAGTGAGTGCAATAGTGCACATAAGAACTCTTTTGAGTTCAAAAAGAAGAGAAGTGTTCAAGGAAGAAGACCTTCACAGGGTTACTAAACACCCTGCAATCTCAACAAGGAGTGGTTGAGTAGGAAGTTTCCAAAGGGAATTTCCATCCTTTCAAGGAGAGAAAGGGACTGAGACTTTAGAGGTCTGAGCAACAGAGAAGTTCAGGATGGATAACACCTTCGTGTGTGTAGGGACCCTGCAAGGAGTGCAGAGTTCAAAGAATCCTTTAAGGATTCAGGGAAGACAAAGCTTAGGAGAGACAATGCCTTTGTGCACATAGAAATAGCCGCAAGGAGTGCAGGAAGTCGAGAAAACCCTTCAAGGTTTCACAGTCCTGAAGATCAGGAGGGAAAGCGTCTTCAAGAACACATGTGAGACTAAGGTTGCAAGTTCGCAAGAGAAACAAAGGCCGAGACCTTTGATACTTTGGAAATATTCCAAGGAGGAGGAAGAAATGAAAGCTTAGGAGGGAGCTACAGTGCTCGTTGATTCAAAGCTAGAGAGGAAGATCTGGACCATTGAAGTTTCACATCCAAGTGACACAGGAGAGCGCAACGGAAGAGAGAGATCTAGGTCATCAGATCTAGAACAGATAGCCGATATCCATCGGATCTGGGAGGAGTTGCACTAGATTTAATATCATATGTGCAGAGGAGAGGAACCACGAAATTCTGAAAGGATCAAGACCATCCATCGTTGAAGAGGATGCGTGGTGGTAATCTGAGAACCCATCAGGGTTTCAGATATTGGGAGTCTGAGAGGTAAGATTCAAGAGGGAGGAAGTCTCGACTCACAAAGTGCCTAAGACATCAAAGCCGTCCATCTAGGAGGATGTGTGTCACAAGATCCTCGTAACTCGGGGATTCGACATCGGAGAGCAGAACAGGAAAGTATTTTGACTTCGCAACTTGCAAAGTCTCGAAGGAATCAGGATGTCCATTTTGGAGGACAGGAGGCAGAGATCTGGGTTATATCGCAGATTCAGGTATCGTGAGCTAGGAGGTGGAGGCATTTTCTCTACAAAATTCCGAGTCGCGAGATCATGATGCGATCTAAACCATTGATCGAAGAGGAAGGAGAGCCGTGAGATCTGGCGTCTTGATACATCGCGTATCGGAGGTTCGGGGTTTGGAAGAACTTCCTTTCGACTATAGAAGTTGCGAAGTGATGAGTGATGAGGGCTTGGGAAAACATACATCACATCCATCAAGTGGGGACCGCGTGGTTGACAGGTGGACACTCGTTGCCTAGGAAGGAGTCAACATCCTATTGACTTATCACACTTCAAAGATTCGCTAGAGGAGAGCATGAGAGATCGACACCCCAACTCGCGAGATTGCGAGTTGCAAGTAGTGTAAAAGTGGAGTCAACCCATCGTTGACTTATCTCATCTCGTGGATTCGTGAAAGAGGAGCAGGAAGGTTCAATCCTTCAACTCGTGAAGTCACGAGTAGTGAAGGGTGTTAGAGTTAAGCCCTAGCGGGTGGTCACTAGAAGAGGCGCTAGCAAGGAAGGGCTATACCTGTATCGTCATCTCGGGTATCAGGAGGTTGGAAAAGAAGAGTCGAGGGTCTTCGACTCACGAACTCGTGAATTGTGAGTTACGAAAGGTGCTTGTGCCAGGGCTAGTTGTGGTCGCATGAGGGTGAAGCTTGCGACTAGTGCTTGTTCGCACAGGTGGAGTTTCCGAAGGACCCGTGGATTCGTTGAAGGTTCCAGAAGGAATCAACAGAGGAACTTCGGCTCAAGGAGATTTGAACAATCCTGTGAGCGAATCTCGGCCCAAGGGTCGAGGGTTCTACCTCATCTAACAAACTAAGTTTTCTTATATTTTCTTCCAATCAAAGAAGAAATAACAAAAGATTCTAAAAGAAATTGATGAATGCATGATTCATGCCCCCCCCTCCCCCGGCCATGAGGGGGATTGTTTTTTCAAAATGCAACTCATTTTTCTTAAAATTTCAAGCTAAAAATAAGTTTAAAATGCTAGGAAACACAAAAAATATTTTAAATGAAAAAGAATGCTATGATGGAATACAACCTAGGCTAAAACTTATGACAGAGACCAGAAAGAAACAATAAAAACCTGGGAAGTAAAAACTTGACAGGGAAGAGGATGATTTCCTCCTCAAATTTTTCTAGACAGACATGCGATTGTCACTTCAATAGCCAGCGTATGCACGTGGGCTGCCCAAAGACAAGACACGTATGCACGCGTGTAGGCCCACTACAAGCCACGTGTGCCTCTATTTCTCCTCAAAAGAAGAAAGGAAAGTGACTAAGCTTAGGAAGGGAGTACTAGTATTGAGAACCAGAATCCCTTCAAGACACAGAAACTTACTCTAATAGAAAAATATTCAAGGAAAAAGATGATCTGATGTTTTTACCTAACTATGGACTATTCAATCAGAGACCTAGAAGGACCTAGAAGATCCCTGAGAAGGATTACTTCTGAAGGGGAGAGGATGATTGTCTCTTCCTGATGAGGATTTCCTGGGTTCTCAAACACGTAGCTAGCACTTCATCAGCAGGTGTATGCACGCGAGCTGTGTCAAGGTAGGGAGCGTATACATGCATGCAGGCCTTATACAGGCCGCATGTACCTCTATGACTTCCTGAAAAGAAAATGCAGCTAAGCAGAGAAAGCGGGGAGTACTAGTATGGTCGAACAGAATCCCTACTAGCTCAGACTCTTGCAGAAACTCAGAAAAAAGGTGATGAAACCAATTTAAAACTACCAAAAAGTATCCCCAGAAAACCTATTTAATCCCCCGTATGGTCGCCAATTCTAATGTGAGTGGGAAATCCCTCTACAGACTAGCACTTAGGGTTTTATCATGCATGCAGAAAAGACCTAAAGATTCCTACTTTTTATCGTCATCTCATACCTAATCCCCATTATTCTTAAGAAAATACGTAGTTAAGAAGATCAAGTGAACATACCTTATTTCTAGCATTTGGAATCAATCCCTCTTCACTCTTGGTTGCTCTTTGACTGCAACTCTCCTCCCAAGGTTGACTTGCATTCACAAAAGACAAACAAAGAACTCCACATGCATTTGATCTACAGATTAATTGGTTAGAGATTTAATCAATATGTACGTAATAAACAATAAAAACCTCTTATGGTGGGATGAGAAAAGTACTTCTTTATTATTAACTTCACTAAAGAAACTTACAATGATGAAGCCGACCACTGCTCCACGAACCTGGTCCTGGGCTCCTCTTCAACTGTCCTCCAATTACTTTTCTCTATACTTCTCTTTGCACAAGGATGGATAAAGGTTGGGACAAGGGGAATGCTCAATTGGGTATAGTCTCTTTACTATGATTTTCCTCCTTTCAAATGGGATCCTTACCCCTTTTTTTATAGGCTAGAAGGAGCTAGGTATTTGATCAAATGACTGGCCATGCATGGCCAAAAGGTTTAGTTAACTTGCCCAAAGTTGTGTGTTACGTCAACAACTTTCCTTTTTTCCATGCTTTTGTAGGTATATGTGGGTTGTATTGGAGCACCTAGCCTGTACACGCATGAAATAATGGAGCAAGGCGCATGGGCCTTTCTAAAGGGGTTTTTTAAGAAGAGTTGTTCAGTATTGGCTTGGCAAAGAAGGCATATGGGATGGCCTGATGTCAGGTAAGTATGACTGGTGCAAATTAGAGTTATAACACCCTCCAACAAAATTGAAGGTAGAAGTGTGTATAAATATTTCAGGTGACAACAAGAAACATACGTTGGGAATGTGCAAATGACCGACTAATGTTGAAGGCTAGAGAATAAATACAGATATACGGTTGATTCCCACAAGGTGGTTGAAAATAGTTTCAATATGTCATACAAGTGATGTGCCTTTTGGATTGTTCCGTCACAACTAATTACGTACCTAATCCTTGTGTGATCTAGTTGAATCATATCACTTGACCTTTCAATGTGTTGTAGTGCCATGTAGCTTGGGTTATTCTAGTGTGAGTCCCCTACCAGATCCAGTACTTTGTATATGGGTAATAAATTCACCCATGAATGGAAATATTGGATATTTCCAAACATGTCAATTTGTCTGATCCACCTTTGTGGTGAGAATGTGTTCTGTGTTGCTGAAATTTTTAATTATTCCTACTATTTAACTAATAGTCTACTTTTTACACTACCTTATGCCTATTATATGCTAACTCTTGTTTTGATAAATGTTGTTAAGTCATAGTTAACCCTTAAAATCAATAATACACCTTCAACATGTTGTTGTTGAAAAGTAGCTTAAGAGGTTATCCTTGCAATGTGTATAAATTGGATGTGTTTGTGATCCAGATGGATCTTTGTGGCCATCCACCTTTTCCACTGAATCACCATTTTGAGCCCGTGGTTTTGATAAACCATAGCATTCACCCTTTTGATAGGGAATGGAATGTAATGTCCTCTTCATTTGTTAATTACATACATCATGTAATGGTCCCATGTACATGCCTACAACTTAGAGTTAATGCATCAGATCCCATTAGAACTCCGCAGTTATGTGCGCTCAGGCTAGAGTAGTACTAGGATGGGTAACCGCCCTAGAAGTCCTAATATTTTACATGCCTATGGAATTTTATAAGCTTAGTCCAATTTATCCCACATGCATCATGAGAATTGTTCTCCTCTCACTCTCTCATATATAATTGAGGTGAAGGA
>JZKD02S1225347.1:98111-117395 GCA_000966675.3 Picea glauca | reverse complement strand
AAAGGAAATTCATCTATGCAGTAGGGTGTTTCGATGCAATGGGAGATGCCACTCTATTTACAATATTCCTTGGCATCCACAAATAGTGATGGCCACCATAAATCTTCTTGGAGGACCTTATGCATCGTGGATTTGTTGATTTTTTGACCCCATGAAATGCCCTCATGGCCTTCATACAAAATCGTCTCTTATTCATGCTTTAAGACGCACCTGCATAAAGTACCATCAGCCCCGAACTTATAGAATTATCTAGCAATTAATTGATAATCATCACTTTAGGTCACTAGTTGGAAGCACTAGGCCTACATATACTCATTTGATTCCTGTCCCAAGGTAAGAATTTAGTTCCCTCAACTAATTGATCGAAAACTTCCTCTTCTCAAAAAATTTGCGCGTCTATGAGTTCACATTCTAGGATCTAGCCTACTACCCCATATTCGATCCTTGACAAATGGTCGAATCCTACATTATATTTTTGTGGTTTGAAAACCACTTCAAAATCAAACTCTTGGAAGAGAGAAACATAATGACATATTCTTCCCCGCCAACATTAGCTTCTTGACCAAATATTTTTGTGTTGAATTGTTAGTAAACAATTTGAATGTCATGTCAAGAAAATAGTGATGAAATCTTTGCAAGGCATACACCATACATAGACCCTTGTGCTTGGTGATCTTAAAATTCCTCTTAGAATACAAAATATCGCGATTGGAAAATTTAATGAGATGATCAATATTCCCCTTTCTTGACTATGCAAAGACTACTTGTATGTCTCCTCTTACCAACAATTTGTTTTTATAAATTACATTGATTAACATATATTTGTATAATTATACTTAACATTTTTCTTGTATAAACTCGAAATAATTAATTATCGCATACTTATTTTATATTCCTATCTAATGCTCATGTTTTTGAAAGGAAATACCAAGAATCAACTCCATTGTAATACCAATCAACAACATTCCATGATTCTTCTCTTATTCAGAGGTATCGTGACTTACATTATTAATTTTTCTGTGATGCTTTTGTTCATATAGTATCACTATATTACTATCCATATAAATAATTATGGTTTCATAGTGCATCTTATAGTTCCAAGGCTTGAAGAAGACTTCGGTCATAGGTAAACTTACATTATAACTTATTTAAACTCTCTATACACCAGGGTTTGTGAACACTATAAATATTTTACCATGAATTGAAAAATCATATAGTAGTTTTCAATTAATTAAACCATCCCAAAACAAAGTTTAATAACTACAGTGCAAATGGTTCTTAACTTGATATCTCAATTTTTTTTGGTGAATATAAATAATTGGTTATTATTCCGACCTGGTGATTGTGACACCCAACTCACATACGTACTCATATTTTTATTTTTGTTTTTTCTTTACACGAAACAAGTATTCCTATGCGTGATTTCAGTGATGCTTTGAGGGTTTCTTTTGGATATAAATAATTTATAAGTAATCCATTACTATTACCTTATACCATGATTACATATTCGTCGGTTTCTTAAACAAGCTTGAAATCTTCTTGCATTCGTGATAGGTTTTTATTTATTTCATGATCATGATAGCGATGGGTATGTCAAATATGTGATAGCGATGGGTATGTCAAATATGTGGTGAGAAAAATTTCCATGATGCATAGAGAAGTTTTATTCTATTTATAAAAATATAGTAGATTTAAGTTTTATATTTAATTTGAAGGTATTGATTCTTCAATAAAATATTTGAATGAATAGCTTTGATATTTAATTTATGGTTTGAAGAAACCTAAGATAAAGAGCATCATTTAATTTTAATTTACTTACTGGTATATATAATATTCCATATATATTTTTGTATATTCTAAGCAAACTTTATTTTATTTTTAAAACAACCCACATTTAGAGAAGAGTAATACATATAGTCAAAGATCTCCAATATACTTACTATATATACATTGAATTCTTTTTTCCTCTACCCTAGCACTTTGGAATTTTTCAACTTCTTCTTTTGAACATTTAAACCTATTTGAATATAAGAAAAGAAACTTGGTATTACTTTTTATTTTTTATTGCAGTATTTTAAAATAGACTTTATACAGAGACAATAGTCATCAAATTTCATCTATCTTTCTTTTTTCCTCACTGCAATACTTATAAAAATACTACTCTTTTCAAAACAAGAATCGTGCTATTGGTATTTAATGTTTTTTATTACTAACTATTTAATGATAAAAGAACATAGTATTCTAGTAGATAAAATAGATACTATAACATTTTAAACAAATTTAAGAAACATATATGGGTTTGCTTCAAAAATTAGAAAGAAATTCAGTAGAGAACTAGTTCCTCCCAACCATATATATGAACAACCAATGTTTCTTGTTCTTGTCACCCCCGAGCCTAAATCATTATTGCATAGGGACTAAAAATGTATAACCTTTTCCATATTTCTCAGAGTTTAGTTATTTTCAAAACTCTCAAATTCTTACCAAAAGTACTCAGTACCATCCTACCTCATAACATACTTGTATATAATATCTTACCTAGGTATTTTCAAGCTGGCCTCATCCCTAACCCCAGGGAATCTTCTTGGCCTAACTTTGTGATAGCTTGTTCCCGAACATTCGACACCTTTGAGAGTATGGTTCCACTTGTCCCATGGAAAACAATTATGGTGGTGGTTTTTATCCTTTTCACTTACCCACGAAATAAAAGTTTAGTCTTTGAAACTAGATTCTCTAATCAATTTGTTTCTTGTTAATAAAATAAATTAAAAATATACTTTACAAAAAATGTCCATCATCAATGTTTATGATTATATAATTCCACATTATTCTTTTCCAATACTTTCACGACATAGACTAGCAAGAAATTAAATATTGTTTTTTTGTAAATTGAGGGACATTACATCCTCTTCCCATTGAATTGAACACCATATTCGTTGTTCCAATCTAACCATATAAGCTCTAGAATAGATATGGATATGCATATATCATGGATTCCTCCATATCCCATGCATTCTCCTCGGGACTAAAGTGCATCCACTGCACTTTAACCTGAGTCATGACTTGGTTTTGAAACTTAATTTCCTTCCCATCGAGAATATGTAGTGGTTCCACATGAAACTCACCTTTGAGTTCTACCTGAAAAACATTCCAATTTACAACATGATTTAATATATCATATACATACTTCTTTAATAATGAAACATGAAATACATTTTGAACTTTTAAAGTCGATAGAAGTGCAAGATGATACGCTACAGGCCCTAGTCTGGTGAGCACTTGAAATGGCCTGCAATATTTGGGTTCTAACTTGGTACTTTTTCCCAATTGTAATGCAATGTTCTTGGTTCTGAATTTAAGATAAAAATAATCTCCAATGTTAAATTTTGCATGTGTTGTTTTCAAATCTGAAAATCTCTTCAATCTGTCCTATGAATTTTTCAAGTTTTGTTTTGTTTTTACTACAATTGTTTCCATTTCTTCTAACATGTCCATCCCAAGATAAGGCTATCAACGATTTTTGTCCTAGCTAAGGGGTGTTCATAAAAAATTTTCGTACATTACTTCAAAGGGAATGATGTTTAAGGAGGTCTGATAAATTTTATTATATGAAAAATCAACCAAATGAAGATAGACTTCCCAATTTGTGGGAGAAACCATCACATAAATTCACAACATATCCTATAAAGGTCACTTAGTCCTTTTAGTCTGACTATTAGTTTGAGGATGGCATGCAATACTAAAATTCATTTGAATATCAAAACCACTGAATAAATCCTTCTAGAAATTCAAAGTTAATTTAATGTCCCTTTCTGAAATTATAGTCTTTGGTATACCATGCATCCTCAAGATTTCTTTCATAAAAAATTTCATAATGTTTATAGCTTTATGAGTTTATTTCACTGGAATAAAGTGTTCATCTTTAGTAAGTTTTTTCACTACGACCATAATAGAATTATTTTGTTTCTTATCTTTAGGAATCCTTTTAATAAATTCCATGTTGATTACTTCTCATTTCCACTCAGGAATGGGTATTGGCTACAATAATCCAGTTGGGTGATGGTGCTCAGCTTTAACTTGCTTGCACTGAAGACACCTAGCAAGATATTAAACCACTTTTGTGTTCATTTCAGGCCAGAAATATTATTTTTTCAATGTTGTTATGGTCTTGTGGTATCCTAGGTGACCTGAGTAAGGTTTCTTATGTACCTCGGCCAATATTAAAATTTTTTAATCTACACTATTTGGAATATAAATTCTTCTCTTATACAACAACAATCCATCTTGATTATATTTAAATTTTGACTCTTCTTCACTTATGTCATTATTCTGTAAATTTTCCTGTAAATCCTTATAAACTTCATCATTTTTTGTTGTTGATTTTATATTTTGTTTTAGATTAGTTTGCATATTACTATTGTAGACCACATTTTAATTTATGCTAAGTTCATCTGCTGTTTTTTTTTTCTTTCCCTTAATATGTTTTATCTCGAAATCATACTCACTTAGGAAAGCTAGAGATCTTTCTTGTGTTTCATTCAAATTATATTGAGAGAAAAAGTATTTCAGACTGCTATTATCTATTTTCAACGAGAGTATCCTACCCAACAAGTATTTCCACAACATCTTTAAAGCATGCATAATGGTATTTAGTTCTAGATCATGTGTTGCATAATTATTTTAATGAGATTTCAGTTTTTTTGGTTCATAAGCAGTCACATGATTATCGTATAAAAACACTCCTCCTAACCCTTCTTTTGAGGCATCAGTACAAACCATAAAATATTTATGTGGATATGTTATCTTCAGGTTGTGTATTTTATATAGTTTACACAAGTTATATTAATGAAACATGTAACCTCCATATTGGAGTAGAAAACACTATGCTAGGGTTTTTATGTTGGTTACGTTCAAGATTTTTTTATCCTCTCATCATCCACCACTATAGTCATTGCATATTATAGACCTACACTCTATTGTTTTTCACCGCAATGTGGAAACAAACATACCACCCATATGTCTTAGCTCGTGACATCCTTTTGATCCGCCACCCTACCTATGAGATCAAATTCTCAAACAAGAGATGCAAATGCAAAAATAATACTAAATCCTCCCATCCAAAGGTGACTCATGTTTGAAAACTAGGGAACTGTATTCCTCAAGCTATTGAGAAACCAAGGTATGTGGTAAAGTTGACCAGTGTAGGGGAAAATACACAATTTATGAAATATCATGCTCTAATCAGAATTTTTTTAGGACTATGGAATTCAGAATGAGAATTGATCAAATGGATCAATACCTGATGGAATCCCAAAGGGAATTATGAGTTCCAATTATGATTACACGATTTCTTTATGACTATATTTTATAATATTGAGGAAAAAGATTGAATCTTTGAAAATGGACCCTACTTTTTTAATTGTGCTCACCTTAACCTCATATTTTGGACAAATCTGTTTAGCCAAGAAAAATAATACTTCTCCTATGATCTAGTATGGATCATACTCTATTCACTACCTCAAGAGTTTTATCTTGGGGAAATCCCCACAAACATTGGAAATACCCTGGGTGTTTATGTCAAATCCTCTGAGGCAACGTGTCGTAGGAGATACACTTCTTATGCCCAAATATGTGTCTACATGAACATAGCTAAGCCTTTTCCTGGTTCACTCACCCTAGAGTACTAAGATGAAGAATGGATTGAAACCATTGACTATGAATGTATCCCCTTCAGATGTCGAAAGTATCATGAACATGACCACCTATTTAGGGATTTCCCACAAAAAGCTACACATGGAAATAATGAAGGATTCAATGAAAATCCCAAAGACAGTTTTAAATAAGTCCAAGGTAGTATAAGTAACCCTAAAAACTAATCACCTCAGGATCAAATCAAATTCATCCACAAGAAACTCCTATGAAGTCCTAAGTCAACTCCCAGACATGCAAGTATTGGAAGATCCTGATCACTATCCAGCTAAGAGAAGTAACAAAGGTAAAACCAAATAAATCATGGATCTCGTATTGGATAAAATCACCTCACCCAAAATAAAGGTTCCCTATGAGGAATATCAAATCACAGAGGATGAAAATGACCTAACAATGCAGAAATAGATCTAAAAAAACTTGATGAGGCATATCATAAACAAGATCTTCAATCCCTCTCCCTGGAGAAACTTCATAAGGTACATAGAGTCTTTTTAAATTCTACTACAGGTGAAACATCCAGCCTGTCGATAGTCTCAACATTCATTCTGTTCTGCAAAAGGATAATTCTAAAATTCCAAAAGAAGGGAAAAGACGCGAAACAAAATAGACACAACAAATCATCCAGGAGATTAGCAGTATTATAATCAATTCGGGACAAGTTCAAAACCTTACAGAGGGATTCTTTAACTCCCACCCTCCTAATTCTCCATGAATATTCTATCATGGAATGTCAGAGGCCTAAATGGAAGAACTAAGAGAAGAGTTCTTAGAAAAAATGTCATTTGAGAAAATACAAATATTCTACTTTTATAAGAAATAAAAAGTGTAGGTGCCAATTCAGAAACCACCCCTTCAGGATGTTAGAATTAAATCAAGTATATATTCAATGATTCTAGAGGAGCAACATGATGAATGGCAATTTTATGGAATCCTGCAACAATAATAATGGACAATTTCTATTCCAATCAATGGATAATCATGACACATTATCGAGCAATAGGATCAAGTAAAGAAGGGGTTATAAAACATATCTATGGTCTCACATCTCCTTAGGAGAAAGTCACGTTCTTAACTAACCTCTCTAATATGGGTGCCAAAGTAGGTCATAGGAGGTGGATCAAAGGGGGATATTTTAACATCATCTTATCATTAGTGGAAAAGAGAGACAAATAAGAAGACTGGATAAAGATATCGAGGGACAACAAAAAATAGTTTATGACCTTCGCTTGATTGAGTTAAAACCTTACAATGACATTTTCACTTGGTGAAATGGATAATTAGGTTCCCATCAAGTGGCATGTCATCTATATAGATTCCTAATATCTAAACCTTTGATGTTATAAGTTATTCTTATGGAATCAAGTACTCTCCCTCACTCTAGCTCAGATCACTATCGATCCAACTCTTTCTTGACATAATAAGATCTCCTCATTGAAGGTCATTTAGGTTTGAAAGATTATGTCTCTCTAACCTATAATTTTAGGAAAATGCTCTGGTGGGAAAATGTGGTAGTTTCACATGGCACCCTGATGTATAAATTCCAACGGAAGTAAAAAAAAAACTTCAAACAATGCCTTCAAGGCTAGAAAAAACAAATCTTCAACAACATCTTTTAGGCTCAACAATCTCTTGAACAATGCATGGAATAAATTCAAATAGAACTTATAATCCAGGGAAGCAATGATTCTCTTCTTGTATATGAGAAACATCTAAAGCAATAGTTTGAGGAAATAAATCAGCAAGAATAAATTCTTTGTAGAGAGAAATCCATGATACAATGGTTAAAATAGGGTGAAAATAATACCAAATTATTTCATCAATCCATACAAAGAAGATATGTCAATCACATCACATGACTAGAAAAAAATCAAGGCCAATAGCTATTGGATCATGATAGCATTGAAAATGAACTTGTCAAACTACTACCATGAATTACTAATTGAACCCTTCCTGGATTGTGCATAGGATATTGATAACATCACTCAACATATTCTATCTCTAATTACCCACAAACAAAACAAATTTATACTTAGATTGATCACTATTGAATAATTTTATTAAATAATTAAAGATATTCCAACTGGTAAATCATTGGGTCCTAATGGTTTGATGACTGACTTCTTCCATCATTGTTGGAAAATGGTCCATGAAGAAGTATGGGAATTAGTGTAACATTCTCACATTTTGGGTGTCATCCTAAAGGCATTCAATGCAAATTTCCTCACTTTGATTCCAAAGGAGGAGAGGGTCTCCCATCCCAAGAAATTCTATTTGATCGCTCTCTACAATCTCATATACAAGATAATAACCAAGGTAATCGGTCTCTGACTCAAACCTCTTCTTCCTTTTATTATTTCAAAAGAGCAATCTAGTTATGTAAAGGGACATCAAATCATGGATAATGTGAATCTATCTCATGAGGTCATTCACTCCTTGAAATCCACCTAGAATCCATGAATGATCCTCAAGATAGATCTCTCAAAGGCCTTTGAAAAAATTAGTTGGCAGTATATGAGGTCCCTCCTTTTAGCTTTCAATTATTTCAATGAGTGGGTCAACTAGATTCTCAATCTAGCTTCTACTTCTTTCTTCTCCATTTTGGTTAATGACACCCCTTATAAGACCTTTTCCCCTTCTAAAGATATCCTTCAAGCATATATCCTCTTCCACTTTCTATTTAATATCATGGGTTAAGGCCTTAACCATTATATCAAGGAATCCATATTAGATGTCTCTCTCCAAGGCCTTCCCCTGCATTACATTCAACCAACAGTCTCCCATAGCCATTTTGTTGATAACATCATCATGATGGGATCCCTCACTTTCAAGGAGGCTCTAAATATCAGTCACATTATCAATGAATTCAGTGAGGCTTCATGTACCTCCATAAATGATGAAAAGTCCCAAATTTTCTTATTCAATACTCCTCCAACAATCCAAATTCACATTTCTAACATCCTTGGTTTCCCTAGGAGTTCCCTTCCATCCAAATAATTCGGTATCCCTTTGATTGATAATTCATATCATAAAAGTTGTTGTGAATAAATCATTCAATCCTTAATCAACCACTTAGCCTCTTATATCTTCAGATCCCTTAACCTGGTTGGTCATTTGATTATCCTCAATTTTCTCCTCCGAGAAATTCCTATCTATCTCTTTTCTACAGCTGCCCTGAAGTCTATACTAAACACTATCCATGGAATTCAATGTAAATTCCTTTGGAAGGGTACCAAAGAGGGTGAAAAATGGGCCTTGGTCAACTGTGACAAGATTTTCAAACCAAATCTCTCAGGTGGCCTTGGGCTATGGGATCCTTGTCTATTAAACAAAGTGATGGGGCCAAACTTCTAGTGGAAATGGTTGAAACACCCATAAGATATTTGGGCTCATTTATGGAGAAATAAATACACCGATCATGTTGAAGAGCTAGATGGTGTGCCACCTATCCCCGAAATACATCGCAACACTTGGAATTTGACGTCCCCTCGACATGTTCATCTCCTTCCCAAGAAGATGCATTTATATAACATATTCATCTATGCTCTGGTTCTCATGTGTTGCATTAAGTCGTAGGTCATTTCAATGGTTGGCATGATCAAGTCTAGTACAGATATGAAAACTACCATTTATGGTAGTGGAATGGCTCTTTAATGAACCTCAAATCTCATCATCTCTCATTTAACTCCTCCCTGACTCAATTCCATTCTCATTTTTGTTCCCACTGGTAAAATTTTCTCCACCTCCATCCATTTATTCTCCTATGTCTTCATTTCTATGCTTGTTTCTAGTCCTTTCCGGCCCCCACTTTGGTTCTTTTTTCCTTCCCTTAGAGAAATGCTTTGTCAAAGAGGGAAAAAAAATAGAGTTTTTAGGTATTACAATGGTTATGTAGGACATCACTCTTCACCTATCCATTCATCCAACATTTAATATTCTTATCCAATTTCCTCTTCCCCTACGATGAGCCAACGTGAGGAGGATATTTGGGATTATGACACAATTGTGCAAGAGGAAATTCCTTCTGATCACATACAAAAAAATTTAAATTCCCCATCCTCTCCCAAAGTAAGAAGGTCCCCCACTGCTACCTCTCCTGCTCTAAATTGCAAAAATTTCACAACAAGCAACTCACAAGTTCCAATGCATAGCTACAACAAGGTGACCGGGTAGAATTCTCCACTACGATTCTCAAAAGACCAACTCCATTTGATCTTTGAACTTTGCAGAGACATTGCAGAACAAAAT
This sequence comes from Picea glauca, assembly GCA_000966675.3. Lineage (NCBI taxonomy): Eukaryota > Viridiplantae > Streptophyta > Pinopsida > Pinales > Pinaceae > Picea > Picea glauca. The sequence goes on along the minus strand of JZKD02S1225347.1, from coordinate 107,441 downwards.
TTCCACTAGGGGTTGATGGATCACAGGCTCGTTGACCTCTTTGACTCTTTATCTATACATATTTATTTTCAATCTTGTCTTGTATGTCACCATAAATGTGTATGTGCTTGAATAGATAACATTCATCCTGATAGCGATGGTGGTAGTGGTTAGTTTGGTGTTTATCTCCCATAGTTTTTATTTACAACTCAAGTTCAGTCTCAATATTTAATAGTCATGTTTTGAATCCAAACTAGTTATGTATCCAATCTGTAAACTTCCGACGTTTTCTTTTGGCCCTCCAGGGTAGACTATTATTGCTATAAAAGACCTAGTGTTGGATATGGTTTCCATTTTTGGAAGACCAAGCATCAGGTCATATGATATGTAATTTCCACTATATTTCCTTAAGGTAATACAAACACTAACTTACAAAAATAAAAGTTATATTTATAAAAAAAAATTAGGGAACCAAATAAGCGGTGTCCATGGAAATTCATAAAGGAATGTTTGAGAACAACTTTCCATAAATATTTCTCATGTAAACATATAAGATTTCAACACAATGTTTATATACACATGTTGGATCACTTGCACACATTCTTCCTAACACTAGCAGGTTGATGAGCTAGGGTTCAATTAGACTTGAATAATAAAACCCTAAGATTTTGACATATCGATCTTCAATATAGGATTAAAGAAGGTCTCACCTGAGATGCCTTGAGAATCATAGAGACCATATTGTCTTGTGTTGGATATGAAGGGATAAAGAATATCAGGAAGTCTCTTCATATAGAATTCACACATTCCATCTAGAAATCGAATATCAAACCAAGTCAATATCTAAAAATACAACTTGGCCCAGCTACTCATTGACTTATGAGAAGTGGGCCTTGAGTGAAGTATCCATCTGCTAAAACCACCATCATCCTCCTGACTCCTACTAGATGTATAGGATGGAAGATGCAGACAACGATATCCAATAGAGAGGGAAACCCGCAAAATTGGGCTATTGGCTTCAACAAAGGTGATAATCCATGGTGACATGCTCACCAAATCTTGTCTCAAAGAGATGAAATATTGTTGCATATTTGATGCACAGTTCAAGGAACTGTGTGGAGGTTAATTGTGTGTTTCTAGTGAATAAGAGGTTAGGGCCCCTTCCCAACAATTGTATTTTAATCCTCAACCATCGAGAGCAATGAACCATTGGATCCTGAGTCTCCTTCCTTTATGGAGATTTATAACCAACTGATCTTCTACTAGAAATTTCCATGAGTAGGAAACTTTTCTAGTAAACTAGAATTCAAGCTGAAACTGGAACTGTTAGTGAAAGCATAGTTCACACTAGTCACTCTCCAATTGATGGCGGTGATAAATATTGAGGCATGGAGGATATCTCCAACAAAATTGAAGGTATAAGTGTGTATAAATAGTTCAGGTGACAACAAGAAACATACATCAGGAATGTGTAAATGACCGACTAATGTTGAAGGCTAGAGAAGCAATACAAATCTGTGGTTGATTCCCACAAGGTGGTTGAAAATAGTTTCGATATGTCATACCATTGATGTTCCTTTTGGAATGTGGAATCTCAACTAATTACGTACATGATCCTTATGCGATATAGTTGATTCATATCGATTGACCTTTTAGTGTGGTGTAGTGCCATGTAGCTTGGGTCATTCTAGTGTGAGTCCCCTATGAGAGCCAGTACATTGTATACAGTTAATAACTTCACCCATGAATGGAAACATTGGATATTTCTAAACATTTCAATCTGTTTGATCAACCTATGTGGTCAGAATGTGTCATGTGCTGCTAAAAGGTTTAATTATGCCCATTATTTACCTACCATTATACTGTGTACACTACTGGGTAAAATCATGAAGGTGGGTAACACTTTTGTGAGAATCAAGTGTCGAAAATTCCTAGTGAATTTTTTTTGACCGAACCTTTAGATGTCAAATCAAATGGTACTATGACGACGACCTTGACTGTCGCGTACCATATTATCCATACGTATTTTTTTCATTCTGTAACATCTTTTCGGATGAAAGATGTTTCAGCCGAAATAATATGGACAATTTTTTTTTCATTCGATAGCATCATTTCAGTCGAAATATGTTTCGGCCAAAAGGATCTTTTGGCCAAAAATGGTTTTCTTTTAAAAAAACCTTTCAGCCAAAAACAATTTTATATATCCCCCACACATCAGTCATTTGACACTTTTTGAACTACTGAGATTCTGGTGGTGAGAGTCATTTATCATTTTTGTTGGTTGATATTGGTTGGTGGTTGTTGTTGGTGTTGGTTGTTGCTGGTAGTGGTTGTTGGTGGTGGTGGTTGTTGTTGGCGGTGGTTATTGTTGGCGTTGGTTGATGTTTGTTGATGTTGGCATTGGTTGTTGTTGGTTGTTTTTGCTTTCTTTTGTTGGTTGTTGTTTCTTGCTGATTTTGGTTGTTGTTACTTCATGTTCAAGGTAATTCTAAACCTTTTATTAAATTAATTTAATTTAATTTAAATTAAATTAAATTAAATTAATTTATATATTTTATGTTTTAGGAGGTGGAAAAGGCTAAATTCAACTCTGTCCGTGTACACAATACATGTACAAGTTTGAATTTGGGCCTATCCCTATACATGGATAGGGTCGAATTGGCCCTGTCCATGTACAAGGATAGGCTCATGAGAAATATTTATTATTTAGATCATTTTAAAATATAAAAATCATGTTATATATTAATTTTTCACATTATTTAGGCGTCATTCTCTTTAATTTAGTGTGAAAAAGAGTGAAGTTGTTTACCTATCATTCTTTTTCATTTAATATTCAAATCATTTTACAATATAAAACTTGTTATGAGGGTTAAAAAAATCAATATGAAACTCATGATGTTTAATAAGTTTCCACATTATTTATTTAGCTATAGTTTTATTTTTTAATATGAAAATGAGCGGAGTTATTTAGTTGTCATTATCTTTTATTTTTTATTAAAAATAATTTTACAACATAAACTCATAATGTTTAAATGATTTTTTCAATATAAAAATCCTGATGTTTAATAAGTTTTTAGGCCCAAATTTGGCCCTATCCATGTACAGGTACATGTCCGAATTCAGGCCTATCCCTGTATAAGGACATGGCCAAATTCAGGCATGTCCCTATACATGGAAAGGGCCTAATCACATGTTAGATTACACAGCTTTCAACATGTTAGCTATTGACTAGTAATCCCATTGTTTCACTCTATTCATTACTATAAGGATATGTACAATGTAGTATGAGAAAACATATAAGAAATACATGTAATTAACATGTGCTTGTTTCAAACTTAGTATTGAGATCAATATTGACTTATTATGTGTACTCATATAACTCAATCATGCTAATCACCAGTACTAATTTAGTCTTTTTAATTAAGTGTAATAGAGTAGGTTACACCTTCTTGGTTAATATGTATAATCTTGTGATCCTAATCAACCTTATTACTTATACAAGTAAGAGCCATTATGATTAACACAAGGGTGATTGATTATTTTTGGTTGCTACTACTTCATATTGAAGGTAAATCTAAACCGTTGATTTTAAATTAATTTAATTTTAAAATTAGTGGAAAATGAAATTTGAGTCCAATCCACTTAGTCCCATTTCTCCTTGAAGAATTTATGTAAAAATGAGTTCTATGTAGGGCCTATAAAAGAGAGGGTAACCCATTGGATATTTATGTCTTCTTCTTTTATTTTGTTTCTTGGTTAAGTACCAAGATGAGATAGTGTGTGACCCTCTTCTCTCCTAGGATGGTCCATGAGACCTAGGAGTAGTTAAGAAGAAGCGCATGGTCACATCATTGATCTTCCTCGTATGTTGGCATGATAAAAGATTATAATTTATATCATGAGACTCATGTGGAAATTATTCCATTAAAGAAGAACATACCTTGTTGACTTTGTCTTGAAACCCCCCTTGCTTGATTTACAGCCCCCTTAATTGTTGTGTGGGTTTTTGGTTTGGTTCTTTACTCCTTCCCAGAGAAAGCTAACCACCTTGACTTTGGATCCCCTCTCCTTGACTTGTCTTTCTCTTGTGGAATTTTATGATTTAACAATTAATACTTTATGTTATAAAATATTATTTGTTTAAATTATTTAATTATTAGGGTTTAAACCTAACCCTAAAGTTAGGAGTAATATGCTATCCCTAACCTACTTACCACAACTATAAAAGAGACCTATCCTCACTCTTTACAAACACACACTCTTCTAAGCCAAGTTCTGATCTGAGGTTGTTTGCGAATCTTTGTTGTTCAGATTGTTGAGTGGTTTTTGACCCTCTAGGATAGTTATTCTTGGTGTATTAAGCCATCGTGGGCTTACTTCTCCAACCTCTTGTTGTTTTTGACCCCTAACGGTCTTTTCCAGCCTACCGCGTGTCTCTTATGGGTTATTGTTTGGGGTTTCTGGTTCTCCTTCCTGGTGTCATCCTCCTCTTCTCCTTTGTATTGCCTCCCTTCCCATCTCCTTGTTGATTCCAGCCTATGTATGTTGTCGTTGTCCTCTTCTATTTTTGGTTCCACCTATGTATGTTGCCTTACCTTGCAACTCTTAGTACCGTGAACAGGGTTTGATATTGAAACCTTAGAACTGTTAATACTTATGTCTATTGTTGTAGCAGTTCTGTATTTTTTGGACAGAATTTATTAAGGTTGCTAGTGGGCTCTCTTTCATCCACTATACTGTAAAGTGGTGTCCCATTTCATCCCTTTTACTTGATGATTGGCATGTTTGTTAGTTTTTTGATATTTTACCCTAAAAGTTCTTCTTGCTAATTTTTTATAAGGGTCATGATGAGATCTTCCCTGAGGGTTTGATCAATGATCCATTAAATCTTTTTCTGATCATACATCTAAGAGGATAACAACAACATATCACGTAATATTGTTTATTGTTTCAGCTAAGTAAATATTATGTCGATTATTGTTTTTCTGCTACCAGATTATGGATCAGAAGTTTTAATGTCTTGCTGATTGTAACATACAAGTAGCTAATGTTTATAAATTAAAATATATATTTATGTCTTAGTTAGCTATATTTTTTTCCCTTAAATTTAAAATGTTACACTGATTATCTTATAAATTAACTTCTACAATTTACACATAGATATAGATTATCTTCTACATATTACATTTTTTTTTATATTTAAATATTTTCATGTTCATTATATATAACATCATAGTAAAAAATATAGTTGTTATTTTTTTCAATATATGTATTTGATTCTTTGAAGTTGTTATAAATCCTTAAATTCCTTCCAGTTGTTTTATAAATTATATTTCCATTTTATGTTTCTATAACTTATGAACTTTCACATACATGGATTTTCAAAGGATATCTATCAAGGCAAAATGTCGAGACAAGAGTCTCCAAATATTCCTCGCAAACGCTCTAGGCTATCCAATGAAGGAGGAAGAGGAACCCCTTATTTGAATTAGACATCGAGGACGTCAGAGACCCATATCTCAGCAAGGCAGGGAAGCTTGGGAGGGGAAACTAGTCACCAAAGGAAATCTAGTCAGATGAGGAGATTATCAAATTAATATGTGAATATATCATCCAGAAAATGTGCTCAAAATAGTTTTATGGATGCATATTTCTTAGATAGGTTGCACATTAATACTCCAACACCAAATAATGTAGGGAATACATAACGACAAGAAAATATGTTTGGTAATTTGTTTTGAATTTGTATTTTTGTGTATTTATGTTTATGTTTTTTATATATATGTTTCTTTTTCATTTTTTTTTATGTTAAATGTTGTAATTAGTTTCAAATGTGTATGTGTAGAGGATGAGTTTAATGTGAGAGAAGATAATGAAAGAGAGAGAGGCTATCATGAAGATTCCAATATTGTTGAAGAGGGTGAAGGTGGATTCAGGGGGTGTTATCAAGGAACATATGATTACATGCCTACGTCCACCTATCCCTCAAATGTTGGTGATGAGCTTCCTTGGGAAGGGTATAATGAAGGAATGACCCTCAAACAATGTTCAGGTGTTAAAAGTAGGCTGCAAAATTATTTGAGGTCCTTGGATCTCCCTCGAGAGAGTAAGCAACGCTTGGATATTGTTTTACATTCATTGCAGAAATTTATGGATGCATATCAAAAGATGGGGCCAATGACTGATATTTTTATCGATTTGATGAGGAGACAAAAGTTAGACATGATGGGCCCTGATAAATGGGAAGTATTAAAGATAAGAGTTTCAAAAGAAGATGCAATTTCTATGTTCAATTTCAAAGAGTGGCCAAAGTGAAAGATGTTGAAGGTGAAATATTTTAAGCACCCCAACATAGCAAGACCTATTTATAATAGATTTTTGGTAGCATATGTAGAATTTCCATGGAATGATGAGGTTCCACATTACTTTGCTAGACTCTTTTATGCAAAAATTTTCATGGGAATGCACCCTAATTATACCATCCTACAATTTAGTTATTATGGGGCTGGTAAAGGATGAAAATATGTTTGGAAAGGGGCATATCTAAATGCAACATTGCAGAGTCCTCCACAACCTTTGGTATCTCGTCCAATAGGGGAATTTTCCTCACATTCATAGATGCGAGCTACATCAGATATTGACAAGGAGGCTAGGAATGCAATCAGAGAAAATTTAGGATCATTTTTTTATGGTGTTGATGTTGGTTTGAACTGTCAAAGAGTTGAATCCAATTCTTGAGCCAATTTTGTTTACAAAACATATGAGGAGATAGATTCCATATCCATAGAAGATATACAGGAGTATGAAAAAATTTGTCGTAATGGTTGGAAGGTGTTAATTCATAATGATGAACTGAACATCGGATTGGTATGTGTTATAGTTAGTAAATTTTTCATGCATTTGAGGATAGTTTTCTTGTAGTTCTAGATCTAGATACATATCATTGTATATTTAGAAATAATTGAGTTTTTATCTTCATTAATTGCAATTTGGTCATATATGTTGGCAAATATTGAACAAGAAATGAATGTGTATTGATGGTTGTTGTCATTGATGGCAACAGTGGAGATGGAATGATATGAAGGATAAAACCTTTGGGGATTCGGACGTAAGAGCTCAGGAGGTACAACATTGAAGAAAACACGCGCAGCAAGAGCTTACAGAGAAGAAGGAAGACAAAGATCCAGTGACCGTTGGATTCCATTCAAATTTCCCGAAAGGCCGACAACCGTCAGATCTGGAGAAGTTGCGAAGGAGATAAGTCATTGGAGATTCGGGGATCGGGAGTTTATAATGTCCAATCCACTTGACATCGAAAACTCCGAAATCGCGATATGCGATTTCGCGATATGATCGCAGCCGTTAAATAAAGCAGAGATCGGGACCATCCACTTGTAGACAAGAGGCTTCATTGGAGTTTCGGGGATCGGGGTTTCAATATGCAAAGAAAATAATGCAACGAAAATCCCGATTTCGCGATATGTGAAATCCCGACTGAATCTGCACCGTCAGATCAACATGAGATTTAGACCGTCGATATTATTCACGAAAACAGTCCATGTCATCTTGGGACACGTGGCACAACCAGATAATGACAGGTGGTAGGAAGATTCAACAGTTCAGGCACAGGTAAGTCACGAATCAGAGTGACACATGGCAGTATTTAACACGTGTCAAACCACGTGTGACGTCAGCAGAGTATCGGGGATCGGCACTTTGTAATGCCAAAATATCTTGACATCAAGAACTCTGAAATCGTGATATGCGATTTCGCGATGTAATCACAGTCGTTAGATAAGAAAAATTCTAGACCGTTGATCACAACCCGTATCGGAGAATCAGGAATCGGGGTTTCGTAACTCCCGTGAACAAGTGCAACAGAAACCCCGAAATTGGGAAATGCAATATTGCGATTCAATCGCAACCGTTGAGTCAAGATCGCATCTGGACCATTGATTTCCTTCAACGGAGAATCGGGGATCGAAGGAAACGAGAGATCGAAAGTCTCGAAATCCCGAAGGGATTGGGACCGTCCATCTGAGGGACAGGTGTCGGAAATCAGGAGCGAGTCGGCATATCGCCAATCGGGAAATCATATTTCCCAAGGTCAAAAGAAACAGGACATCGAAAATCCTGAAATCCCGACACAATCGGGACCATCCACGGGGCAGGAGATTGGTACCATTGGCGAAAGGCCCGATAGGAGGTCGTTCATCGGCTAATCGGAAATCGGGATATCGGAGATCCCACGTACAAAGGTTTTGTGCATTTTGAAATCACGATCCGCGAAATCCCGATGAGTGGGGTACAGTTGGCAACACAACAGCAAAGGAGGACAGAGGCGTAGTGGAGGCCAGTTGTTAGCATATGAAAGGAGCGTCGGATTTTGGACGATCGAGAATCACGCGGGTGAATGAATTGATGCATCACAAACCCCGTAGCCCCGACGAGGTTAGGTAGTGGTCATGGGTAATGATCACATGGACCAGGGCTCAGTCAGGAGGGCTGAAGCACATCGTGAATTGAGAAATTGCGAATCCCGTTGACATAAACATTTTGTCATTGCAAGTGTCGAAACTCTGATGGAGTGATAAGACCAAGGTCGCACGAAGGCAGGTCACATGGACCATTGTGTAGCTAGAAGGGGCTAGCATATGGAATGCCGAAACCCGATTCAAAAAGGCGCGCATAGGTTTAAATTCAAATTTCAAAAGGGGGGCCGATTTCCTCCGGGCAATAAATATGGGACCCAATGAGCGTTGAACGAGTCCTGGACCAATGGGCTTAAGAAGGGGTCGATGCTCTTCCTATAGAATGGGAAACAGAAGAAAAGGAGGACGGTGATAGGTCGCAGAGGTCCTTTTGGAGGACGGGCCATTTTCTAACAGTAGGGATATCTACTGGTGGGTGAGGTCATTTGTGCAGGCCGCATGGAAGGTTTGAGGAAAGAGGAACCTCCTGGTGGCATTCGGGCGACAAATCTACATTGATAGAGAGATCTCAGCTGTGGGTTTAGCAACCATGAGAGCAGAGGCATCATCTCCAGGTTTATTGACTTGTTTAATGTGTGTCTTTTGATAACTGCCTGGGAGTCTGTAGATCTGTGTTTACTCTTGAGATAATTTCAGTTACTGTCATAACTACTAGATCAAACTGCCTGATCCAGTGTGAAAATTAATGAAACGTGGTCAACAGTGAGTATGAGGGTTAAACCCCTTCAGTAGTAGCAATCTACGAGTAGAAACTGGTGCTATCTTCAGGGGGTTGAAGCTCCTTTCCAGGAAAGGCTGGTAAACGAGAGAAGGTTGTAGCCTTCTGCAGGTAGAAGCCTGCGTACTAGTATGAGTCTGC
>JZKD02S1225347.1:63070-89701 GCA_000966675.3 Picea glauca | reverse complement strand
AGTATTTTTCAACAATATATTAAATGAATCTCTAGTAAATAGTGGACTCGATTCAATGAATTTAAATTTAGATGGGTTGAATCAGGTATGTGTTTTCTAATATCCACATATGAGCACTTTAGTTTTCCAATCTTCACTACTTGTTGAATAATCAACATACATGAAATTTATGTTTTTGTATTAATATGAACACATTGAACCCTATTTAATTCTTAGTTGTGTTGTTCACAGATTTCCATTCTGTCTCCCACTACTTGGGTAGGCTTGTCCCAATTCTCATTGGGAGAGTTTGAAGAGTGTCGGAGTTCATAGGTACCATTGCCTATTGAAAAAAAAAATAGTTATATATGAAAATTGAAATGTCATTTAAATTATTAATTTAAAAGAAAAAATGTCTTAAACAATATATAATTTATTTAATCTTAGGGTATGGTGGGTAAGACCATGACTCAATTGACCATGGGAATGCAATCCTCTTGTGTGGTTGATAATACTTAGGTTGGCACATCATAGGTATTACATGTTTCAAAATTTAAAACTACAATTTAATGTGTTAAAATCATTTAAATTTAATTTTCAAATGTACAAATTTGAAATGTGTTATAGGGAGATGTGGAGAAGAGAGTTCATGAGAGTGTGATTGAAGAGAATGTGGAGAAGAGAGTGCGGGAGATTTTGATTGAAGAGGATGCATCCATATCTGAGAATGATGTGTATATTCATGATGATTCTTAAATGTATGTACATTGCAAATTAGTGAGTTTTAGTTTGTTTTTATGATGGACTTTTTACATACAAGTGTTCAAGCTTATTTTCGTTTAATATGCTTAGTTTTTTTAGTTTTTTTTTCAAATTTTTGTTTGATAAACATTTTAATTAAGCCTTTCCTATTCATAGAAGGGTTACTCAACTAGTGTCTATTTAACTTTTCAAGTCTTCGATCAATAATTTTGAAATATATAGAACTCCTATATAATCTTATCGTCGCCTAAAATGGTACATTCAAACTTATTTATGTTTAAATCACGATGAAGACCTAATTTTGAACTTGAACATTTGATTATTTGAGAACAAACTCTATCCCACTTCAAAAAAGGGGAAGTTTCTAAAATTTCTTCGATTGCATTCCTTGCCTTCTTGTCCAAGAATGATGTAATATGGATATTTGTGTTTTCTAAATATAACGAAGTGAATTCATTCTCGGGGTATTTTGAAACTCTTAACTAATTGCTTACTAACCACAAACCAACATTTGTAAATTTACAAATAAACTATGTATGCGCATCATCTCACTTATGTTTAGATCATGATGAAGGAATATTTCAAATATAATTTGATTATATGTAATATGAATACATCCCATGTAGAAAGATGAAAGATTTAAATGGTTTTTGAAGAATGACTTAATATATGTGTAGATTTGTGTTTTATGCATGTACATGAAATATTATTTGAGAAAATCTATTCCACCGCAAAAAGAGGAGATAAGTATTTTTTTGGAAGAATGGATTTTAATATGGAGATTTGTAAACTTTCATACATATAAGTATTTTCTTGGAAGAATGTATTAATATGGAGATTTGTGAGTCATTTAATTCGAAAGGACATTTGATTATATGAGAACATATATTCCACTACAGAAGAGGAGATAAGTATTTTCATGGAAGAATGTCTTAATATGGAGATTTGTGAACTTTCTACATAGTACACAAGTGAATTTATTTTCAGGGTTTTATCTAACTAAACACTAAAATTGGTTACCAAGCACACAATTTTTCTCTTTAAAAATTTGCTAGATATGGTCTTACCTTGTTTAGATCATGTAGGAAATGTTGAAAGAGCATTTGGTTATATAAGAAAATTAAATATTTATGCAAAGAATGGTTTAATATGGATATTAACTATTTTAGGAGTTTTTGAAGTTTGTGATGTAAGTTTGGTTCTAAAAAAAATGACAAAAGAGTATAATAAAAAGAGAGAAATAATCTTAGATCTGTGGAACTCTAGTTGGGTATGTTATTCTTTCTCATTTCTTATTTAATAAAGTCAAATATCTTTAAAATATTTGCTAAGAAAGTATATATGCTAATATGTTTTATTGGTTTTTCTTTTTATTGTTAGATATCTTTACATTATTTGGTGGCAAAGCAGCACATGGATGTACAACAGGTACTTTTTTTTTTTTTTAAGCATTAGGACCATAACATCAACAATAAAGTCATAGCATAAGCACATCATGAAGTGTGTAGCAAAATACGAACATTACTCAGATTAAAGATATAAATGACTACCCGCCCATCCTACCCTACAATGGTTAGGACCTCCAGGACAATAAGCAATGCTCAATCCCAAGTTCCTATCGATCCTGACCAATTATGGTCTCAAGGCTGACCACTGTTCCGAGGAACAAGGAGGTGTCTACATCCCACCCGACATAGTCAATCCAAGCCGACTAAGCTAAACAACAACATGAAGTTCGTATATTTCAGCAATCCATCAATTCTAACATCTATTAACCATGGAGAAAGGATAGTCATGACCGTCATCAATCATACATCAACATTAATTAACGCGCATTAGTAATCTAGTTCTAAATCAATCAAGCATCATCAATATCTATTGGTGGATCAAGACAAATATTAAATCAATCATTCTATGTACATGGCGCAAGAGAATCTGTAACTCAACTAAACATACATCACATCATTTCATGGTGCAACATGAGTTATTAGTTAATTTCATGGTGCAAAATGAATAATCAACAACCAATCCTTCTAGTGAACCTTCATCACATGCAAGAAGATAAGTCTAAAAATTATACCCTACTTCATTCAATACCTTAAATTGTCATCACGCAAGAGACAACTGAGTTTAAAAACCATCATTCAAATAATTAATTAACAAAACTAAACATCTAAAAACTATCATTCTATTCATTGCTTCCATTGCGCTAGAAGTCTAAATCTTCACTGTCACACTTTAAGTGAAATCTATAAACGCAAGCACTCAATCAATCAACTAAACATGACTCATGGTAAATAAATTCAACATTTTTAATTGCGCAACGATCCAGATAGATTTCATTAACAATTTTACCACCATAAAGACTATATCATACACATAATAACCAACCACAAATCTAATATTAATTTATATAGAAATCATCAAGTAACATTTATACCTTTCCATTCAAAAGGGTTTTATTAATCAAATAAAATCAACTACATTTTTTTTAACTTCTCCAGTTCAATATTAAAACAAAGATACCATAAACATTATAATGTAAAATTTTCTATCTAATTTATAGTTATCATAAAATAAGACTAGACTAACCAAAATATGAAGATTCCCATTCTTTACTCAAGGATAATCTTTCCCTACTTTCTATTTTTAAAATACAAAATATATTAAATTCAATTATATTTTCATATATGTTAATCATAGGCCTACCCAAAACTGAATAAATGTAACTCGGTTATATTTGAAAGCAAATTATAATTCGATAAGCTCGTACCCAAATTAGAGTTTACTGGGATATAGTTTAAAAACAATTATAACCAAATCAAATCTAATGGTAATATAATTTCTATGCATTACATCCTTAATTACAAAGAAACCTAATTACAATTCTGGAAAATGATATTGCAACAGAGTCGAAATTTTAATCAAAATAGAGATCAACTTGTTTAGAAATTGAGATAAAAACTATCACGCTTTCACTCAGCTACAAGGAAGAGACCCACAGTTATAAGGGAGGAATATTCAAGTTAAACATTTGGGGATCCAACAGTAAAGGCGATTCGGTATTTGTTTGTGTAATGTTGTTGAACGACCATTAAGGTGAAGTCACCCAAGATCACTATAATCACATGGAAAATGGATTACCGCTAGCGAACTAAATATTTGTTATATTGGAGGAGAGATTACTACAGTGATCGCATTATAAGAAGCAATTGAATCATTAAGTTACAAGAAATTAATTCAACTTAAAATGAAAGAGGAAATCTCTTGGGATACAAATCCCCTCGAGAACAACCCAGAATGTCATAGGTTAACTTTAGGGAGGATAGTAGGGAAGGTAGTGAAATTTTCACTGAGACAACAACAAGTCGCGTCAATTAATACCTTGTTAGCAGAGGATGTCAGCCCAAAAATCACTAATGCTGTCAAGCCATGATGCACCGATATCGACCCAAATCCTTATGAAAAACAAACACAGTGAAATCCAGAGTCTCTCATGAACATCAATCAACACAGGAACACCATGAATCTTGAGATAGAAAAAAGAGAAAGGGATCTTCCATGAAAATTGTAGAGAACTGAGGAACTTTTTGCCAAGGAAAAATCACAGAGATATGAAGGAACATTTGTTCATTTACACAAAGGTTTCTGTGGACGATTCTCCAAGAAAAAATTGCATAGATACAGAGGACCATTTTTCCATTTACACAGATATTTATGGGGAAGACTTGCCAAGGAAAAATCGCAGATATACCGAGGAACGTTTTCCCATTTACATAGAGGTTTCTGGGGACAATTTTCCAAGGAAAAATTTAGAGATACAAAGGAACATTTTTCCATTTACACAGAGGTTTCTGGGGATGATTTTTGAAGGAAAAATCATAGAGATACAAAGGAACATTTTTCCATTTACACAGAGATTTTTTTGGACGATTTTCCAAGGAAAATTCGCAGAGATACAGAGGAACGTTTTTCCATTTACACAGAGAAATAATCGAATATGAAGAAAGGGTCAACAATCCAAGGATAGATCGATGGATGAGGAAAAACAATAAGGGAGGGTGCATCAAAGTTCTGCACGCAATGGTAAGTATGGGGTAAGTGAAAAAAATAAAGATCACGCAGAGTACTTGGGCGTAAATATCAATCAGAGTGTGAAAAAATGAAGAAAAACCAACTGGCTACAATGATCTAACACAACCAACTCCTAGATAAACATAAAATATCAAGAACACCTGAAGGAAAACAACACTCTGACCAACGAATGAAAGAAAATAAATCAATTTTGTCACTAACGCAATTGAACATCCACTGAGGGTGTATTCAACTAGTTTTCCTTTTTATTTCAGATTTCAAATATGTTGATATCCACCAAAACCATTTTTCAATCATCATAACAATACATATGCCAAAAACTAATGACAATAAGATGTCTTTTGACTACCACAACCATGCAAGTATAAATTTAATCACAATACAATTAACAGTTTTACCCGAAATACTGCAACCGATGATGAAGAATCTGAAGTCGTTATCCCACATTTACTCTTCGACCAGCTCTTGATCGTTAACCATTGAGACCTCACTGGTAACTACCAACCAATGCTAGGTGTAATATTCTTCCCCTTGATCCCCCTGAGCCACAAAGGGGCCACACACACAAACCAGAGAAATCTAGCTCCCAGCTCACCTCCCAAGGTCGAGCTACCACTCTATATCTGAGTTGGGTATCTCAACTCCCACAAGAAAGATCAGTCAAGAGTAAAATCTGGCAACATAACCTTACACATACCAGATGTGATCCATTCCCCTCCTCTACCATCTATTTTATAAAGTTTTCTTACTGAATTTTTGCCAAAATGCACATTAAATTATTTTTATTCAATTTATTATTAGGTAAATTCTCCCCCATACATATGTCACCCAATCCCTTTGTTGCACCAGAAATTCATTTAATTTATTAATTTAAATTTCCAATTTCCCTCATCCCACTAAAAGCGTTATGAAAAACACTCCTCGATGTCCCTTTATTCCCTCACATTCCCTTAATGAATGACACATTTCTTAAAGCTTAGTTGAGTTTGAAAAAGGAAAGTTCTCTAGAATAGATTCCCTCCTATGTTACACATTGCTTTTGTAATTAAGTTTCCCCTTTTTGTCTAAGTTCATAATTAGCAAGTTTACACATAAACTACAATTTATATTTTAAATAATTTAATTCTTTGTTAATTTTAAAATTAAGTTTTTACCCCATTTTCTTCATCCCCCTCCCTTTATTACTTTCTCAATTAATTTTTTTTTTTTGTATGTCCTACTTAGACCTAGGCTTTAAATTCAACTAGGCTTAGCAAATTTTTTTAAGGGAAATTTTATAACTTTTAAACTTTACTCATGCAACATTTATTTTAAGGATGACCAGGTCAAAAATGACATTGTTTTATAGGTGCCTAGGTTCATTGACTCACCACTATTAAACCTCAACCTTCCCTTCAAGATGCACTATGTGTTCCAAGGGTGCCACTCGCCTTCATTCAATTTTCATTTATGCGACATGCCCTTCAATATGTACAACGTGCTCCAAGGGTGAGACTCACCTTTTGACTGAATTTGGTAGATGCAAACCCTTGGAGTCAATACTCCATCTGGTGACCTCGTGCGAGACTAAGGGCCTCTAAGGAATAAGGACATTTCCTTATTGTGCGCCACTTAGAATCATCGTGAGCAAGTGTCATATTCTTCCCTCACGACATCGTGGATCTCTCGAACTAGGTAATCGTTAACCTACAGTTCAAGCCACAGCAAGAGTGCTAGTAGTCTGTGGCAGGTCTGCTACCACACCTCTCCCTCAATATATCTGGTTGTCGTGCATGACCCCTTTACTCCAAATGTGAGTTTGGTTAGCAAGCTATCGTCAGCCTGCATCCATCAATGAAACATGTCCGCAATCCAAAATCAACATCATAATATACAAGTCATATGTCACATATGCAATAACAAAAATACTCAAACCATAAACATTCCACTCCATGACTCGATCCAGAGTCCAAGGAGGTCCATCGATGCCGTAGACATCCTTAATCAATCTAGAGTCATGCACACTCATGAAAACCATTCAATATCACATGCCAATATAGATATAATCAAATACATATCATATCCACAACATCATCATAATCCATAAGTGAAACAATCAATCATATAATGAATTGGATCACTTGCACGCAAGTGTCCTCAAAGAATAAGTCCAATTAGGTGTGCGCAAGAGTGGGATGTTACATACACCCCCTCTCGTTTTCAACTTCGTCCCAAATTTTCACAGTATATAAGTCTAGAAATAAAGTATCTCACAATATCTATATGTCTAGCTATCAAACAAAAATAGAAATTGTTGATGCATATCATATGCGTCCTCCCAGGTAGCTGAGTGCGGACTATATTTGTCCCACTGTACCTTGACCTAATCAAATATTCGACATCGTGGCTATCAAATGTGATGGACCAAAATGTGGATTGGCTCCGCCGTGAGTGCACCCTCATCCGATAACTGCAAGGAACTCATTTCAATCACATGTGTAGGATCACTAACATAATGTCTCAAAATAGATACATGAAAACAATCATGCATACACCTCAAAGAATTAGGAAAGGCTAGTTGATAGGCCATGGGCCCCTTCCTTTCCATAACCTTGAAAGGTCCCATGAACCTAGGATAGAGTTTAGCATACTTTCCAAACTTGATCGAACTCTTGTTTCACCCGCAAGAAGACTCAATCACCAACTTCATAACTATGGTCGACACGATGTGCATCAACATAACTCTTATGTTGATATAACACTTCATTGATCCTTTGTCTTATTGCTTGCATTTGATCCTTCATATTTTGGATCGCTTCTAGTCCTACCAGGACCCTATCCTCAAGTTGATCCCAACTCAAGGGTGTCTGACACGATCTCTCGTAAAGAAACTTAAATGGTGCCATCTTAATGGTGCTTTGATAACTATTGTTGTATGCAAACTCTACCAGTGGAAAGAACTCTTCCCAACACTTATGTTGGTCCATCATGTACATATGCAATATGTCCTCCAAGATTTGGTTCATTCGTTCAGTCTTCCTTTCTGTCTCCAGGTGATACGTGGTAAAGTTAAGTTGGGTTCCCAAGGCCTCTTGAAAACTAGTCCAAAATCATCCTGTAAAAACCAATCCTCTATCGGATACGATCCTCTTAGGCATGCCATGCAACCTCGCAATGTCCTTGATGAAAACTCTATCTATGTCAGGCACCTAATACATCATACACATAGGAATAAAATGAGCACTCTTCATCAGAGTTTCCACTACTAAAAAAATTGAGTCATGTCTCCTTGCCATTAGCAGCAATCCAACAATGAAATCCATCAAAATGACCTCCCATTTTGATTTGGGATTAGCGTGTGGCTGTATTAATCCTACTGGATGTCTATGTTTAGCCTTCACTTGCTGACATTCTAGACATCTTTCCACGTAGTTGATTATGTCTGCCTTCATTCCTTTCTAGAAGAATAAGGGTTTAAGGTCTACCCTCATCTTCGTGAATCCTGGATGAGCCATGTACACTGCTTTATGAGCTTCATTTAATATCAAACTTCCCAACTCATCATTGGGCGGTACGTAAATCCAATTATTATATCTCATTAATGTATCAATTTCCACAATAAATCCCTCAAATTTTGGAACCATCATGGTGTTTGGTCTGATAAATTCCTTAACCTCCTTATACCAGTCATTGTCGTGCTGTAAAGTTATAATATTTTCACGTAGATTCGTCTAAAGAGGTATCATCGAAAATATGCATGGTCTCCGAATCAATGCATCAACTACTCTGTTCACTATTCCTTTTATGTAGGTAATCTCAAAATAAAAATCACTAAGCAGTTCCGACCAATTCCTTTGTCATGCATTTAAGTCGTTTTTTGTAAAAATGTGTTGTAAACTGCAGTGGTCCATTTTTAGTTTGAATTTTCATAAAAATCAGGTAGTGTCTCCAAAATCTCAAGGAATATACAATGTATAACAACTCCAAATCATGTGTCGCATAGTTCTCCTCATGCCTCTTAATTTTCTCGAGATGTAAGCAATCACTCGATCATGTTGCATCAAGACTCTGCCTAAGACTTCATTGGATGCGTCAGTGCATACCAAGACGTTCTCATCCATATCAGGGACCTTTAGTATCGATGTTGTCATAAACATCTTATTGAGCCTTCTAAATGCTTCTGGGTATTTCTTGGTCCATACAAACTTCTTATTTTTATTCTGCAATTCCATAATCATATTTTCTATATTCAAAAAACCCTCGATGAACCATCGATAATATCCCTCTACACCCATGAAGCTACACATTTCTAGGAAATTTTTCGGTGTAGGCCATTCTGTAATATCCTTGACCTTTGTTGGATCCACAATGATACCTTCACCGGAGATGACATGACCTAAATAATGAATCTTAGATTAATAAAACAAGCATTTCGATAGTTTCCCAAACAATTTGTTCTCTCGTAGAAACTGTAGTACCAAGTGCAAGTGTTTGTCATGTTATTCCATTGTCCAAGAGTATATCAAAATATCATCAATGAATACTTGAACAAACATGTCCAAGTATTCGCGGAACACCCCATTCATCAATATCATGAATACTTGAGGGGTGTTTGTCAATCCAAAAGGTAAAAAAATAAACCCTCATTTTAAAAGAGGTCTTAGTAATGTCTTCCTCCTTGATCCATAACTGGTGATACCCTGATCTCAAGTCAATATTTAAGAACATCATCATGCCCTTCATCTGATCAACCAGATCATCTATCCTTGGAAACAGATATTGGTTCTTGATCATTGTCTTGTTCAATTGACGGTAGTAAATGCAGAGTCTCCATGATGCATCCTTCTTCCATATGAAAATAACAGGTGCACCCCACGGTGACACACTTGGATGTATAAGTCCTAGGTCCAGTTACTCCTTCAGTTTCATTTTAAACTCTTATAACTCAGGGGTCGACATCCAATAAGGCATTCTAGCTATTGATTTTGTTCTTGGTTTTAGGTCAATGGTAAATTCCAATTCCCTCTTAGGCGACAACCCTAGTAACTCCTCTGGGAATACATCCACAAACTCTCGTACTTCTAGAAGGTTTTCTAGTCCTTACTACATGCCCTTTTCATTTAACTCAAGGATCGCATATAGCTTGCATCCCTTGCACATGCTCTTCCGTAGTTGTAGGGAAGAGATGAACCCTAGGGAAACTCCTTGGTTCCTACCTAAAATCACATGTCTTTGTCCCTCATCATCAACTAGGTTGAATCATTTTTCCTTACAATTGAGTATAGCCTCATGTGATTCCAACCAGTCCATACCAATCATGACTCATAAGATCCTAATATCATGACGTACAGGTTGTCCTTCGTGACAAAATCTCCCAAGTTAAGGTTACAACTCATAACCTTTCCTCCAACCTTATTTTTGGCTCTTGAAGCCTTATCTACGAAGCTAAACCCTTCCTTTTCAACTTCCTTTACCTTAATTCTTTTTAGCACTGCACTAGAAATAAAGCTCTCTGTAGAACCTACATATATCAAAATACTAAGGGTTTGGTCAGAGATGGTACCTGATGTCTCGAGAACAGTAGACTAGTGCTCAACATGGCAGTTATTCAATGTTGCATGAATCCAATGGGCCTAACCAAATATCCCACGGTAGTGGGTCTGGCTGATATAGATGATCTGGCCCTCTGAACTAGGAAGTCACACTGGTAATGTGGCTCTCCAAATGTCCATCACCCGGTCTTCATTCCAGTACTCCCGATCCTAGAAGTAGAAGTTGAAAACCCACTGGACTAAAACCTTGGTTTGTTCTATTGAACAAGACTGAACTGTTGTTGTTGTGGTCGACGTTGTTTCTGGTGTTGTGGTCCTCTGTAGGGAGTCTACTGTTGAGGCATCACTCATTGTGGTGTATTGAATGTGGATCGTCTCGGATTTCCTTAATAACCTAGTGGATGTCTAGCTGGTGTCTGATGCTACTGTGCACCAGATGTCTCCTATCACTTATGTCTCACCGGAGTCCTTCTCTAACCCCCATTGATAAGCTCCTCCTTAGATACAAGGGCCTTCTAGACAACATCATGCAATGTCTAAGGCATTAAATCTTCACCTTTGCACAAATTATGACATTAAGGCCAAACACAAACTCGTTGACTTGAAGCTTCTCGATATTCAGGTGCGGAACATACCAAAGCAGCTCCATGAAACATGCCTCATAATCGAGCACCGTATGACTGCCCTGTCGCAAGGCGTTGAACTCATTGAGCTGACACTCGATGAATTCCTCAGACAAATACCTCTCCCGGAACTGCTCCTTAAACATTTCCCATGACTCATCTTCGACGTCCATGTTCAGTTGCGGCAGGAGCATCTTCCACCATAGAAGAGTGCTCCCCTTCAGGTGGAAGACTGCCATGCAGACCTTCATCTTGGAGGTATAGTCACGAAGTGAAAAGCACATCGCCATATTCTTCGACCATAACTCGACGGTTGTGTCTTCCATGGCACCAAAGAACTCGGGAAACTTGACCTTATCAAGTTCTCGATGAACACTAGGCTAAGCGAGCCCCATTTCTTTGTACCCTGACCTCGTCGGGGACATGCATTAAATATGACAAGTAGTAGATCACTCTGATACCAATGATCTAGATTTTAAAAGAAGAACAAAATGAATAGAGATTATTATTAATCTTAAATACAGAAATGCACAGAACCATAATAGAGATGGGATAAAAAAATAGAGATACAGTAAAATTGGTTTCTATTAAATAAGAAAAATAAGTTGAAACTATATAATGCAGACTGAAATAAGCTTGCTAGAATGATGGCGGTTTATATCTGAGAAGAGATGTGACGACCGCGCTCATTCACAGGAAGATCATTACAATGAGGCTTCCCAAGCCTTTTTATAATAAACAGGAATGCCACAACCCTAGGCATCCAAAAACCTAACCCTAGCAGATGAAGCGCCAAAAGTCATGTGGGCCCCGTTTGGGTAAGTTAGTACATCAACTTATGAGGGTCGTAACTTTTGCATATGATCTTCAATTTTGGCACACAATAGACCGCTGCAAATATCTATCGAAGGAATACACATTTTTTCGTCAGACCGTGTCTTTGTTTATAGTCTAACTATGGCAAGCTATAAAACCACTATTTAGGGCCTCAAAATGGCCCTGGAAGTTTGGGACCTCAAAACTAGGAAAACATTGCCAAACTGGAAAACTTGCAAAATGAGCTAGATGGAATAGGTGGTAGGCCACAAAAATCCATCTGGATCATATGTGATATTTTTTCACCTACATAAATTGTCCCACCGATTTAAATTGATTCACTGTTGAACTTATTACAGATAAAAAAACAAACTAAACAACATGCAAAACCTTTACCTGCTAGCTTGAAGACTATTGCTCACAACACAATTTACCCAATTCCTGTAGTAGTAGTGTTAAGAAGTTTTTTGGAAGAATGCAGACAATTTAGGTTGATTATATTTTAACATGGTTATAATGTTTCCCAAAAATACCTAACCCATTAACAATTAATGAAAAATGTGTTACAAATTTGATTTGATCAAAGTAGTACGATACTCCATAACTTCTTTGCACAAATAGCTTTGTGTTTATGATCGTTGTTGTATTATCGGGGAAGGATAAATAATAGGAGAAGGAAATCGTTGATGTCATCATTGGGAAATTACAAACAATAAACAAGGTTTAGGTGGTAAGAATTGGGAGGAAATATTTTGACGACGCTGTATTTATAATAGTGGTTAATATCGAAGTAAGAGCTATGTGGCAGTGACGAGTTCATTGGACCTTGTAATTAGACCACTAAGGACAAAACCTTTTCCTTTTATCTTTTGAAATTGTATTAAAATGTTTGTGTGGGCCCGGTCAAGTGAGAGGGAAAATTTATAACAATTATGATCTCAACATGGGGCACTAGATTAATCTGGACCATCCATGAGTACCGAAGCCATATTGGTGACAATTTTCTTTAATTTGTTTCATCTTTGGTGATTTCACATGGAGACTTGAAGTAATCTTGTCATGTTCACTGACGACGAAAAATATTTCATTAAAAACCTTGGGCCAATGGGGAACGATCACATATGGGTAAAGAGATTAGCGTAAAAGATATGAGGATTATGTCATGAGGTAAAATGAAATGTTGGGACCCAACTGAAGTGTAATTCATTAGTACACCCCAGGTAACACTAGAAACCAATCAACATTTTCCATTGGTGAAAATACGTAGATTATAGAAGTGTGAATATAGTCATAAAATATATAGGATAACACATGATGGGTTCCATTCCAAAGAGATTCAACGATGATGAGAGGTTTTCATCGAAACGATCATATATGTGTCATTCTTAGGACATTGAAAATGAAGCACAATGACGAGTCAGAGTGAAAATGCTAACAATGTTTGATCACAATCATATGGATAGTGATAGGGGATTTGTGTATACAAGAAATCAAGTTTTGCAAAAAGGTTAAGGGCTAGTGGAAAAATGAAAAAAATGATTCATACAATATACTTGTGTTCAAATAATAGAATTTCTATCACATTATCTTCGGAGATTATATGCAAAGATCAATCTTATAAATAAATAACCATTTAGGTAAACAAAATATTAGTACCTTGCAAAATTTTGGTAGTAGGGGTACCCACTAAACTCAAGAGTTTAGTGGCCTATTGTGACTCACAACATATCCTCAGGTGAATGAAATGGTGGAAGAATTTAACAAGATCCTAGAGTATGCATTGACAAAGATATGTAATTTAAATCAAGATGAATGGGACCTACGGATTCCTACATACTATGGGAATATCATAACACATGTAAACATTTGATACAACAGACATTGTTTCGATTAGTATATGGCCATGGAGCAGTTATTCCCATGGAGTTCATTGTGCCAAGTCTATGCATTGCCATGCTAATTGAGTTCACAGATTCTAGTGTAGTAGAAAAAAGACTGTCAAAACAATTGAAAAAGATGAAGAACTCTTCATCGTAGGATTTCATAAACAAGTTTATAAATCACATGAAAAGGCATGACATGACTGACATATTAAAAAGAAGAAGTTCCAGACATGAGACCTAGTTTTTCTCTATGATGGAAAATTTTTAAAGCACCCTGGAAAGTTCCAAATACACTAGTTGGGTATGGATAATATTTGTTACAAAGGCAAGTGTTTTCAGTTGGATAACATGAATGGCGAAATCATGGAAGGACTGGTCAATGGTAGTGAATTGAAACTATATAGGGAGAGTCATTCTTATGTTCACTAGCATGGTTGTGAAGTACATGTATTATAGTATCTATATTATAATATATAGATATAGATATAGATATAGATATAGTAGCTAGAGGCAAGCCACAATAAACATTTGATGAGACAGGAGGCTTGAAGTTCTGAATCAGGAATTGTTCAAAGAGTCAAATTAGCAGAAAAAAATATGAAGAAGAAAATGTTGTGGAAAAAGAAAGAGGAAGGCATGCAAAAAATGTCGTTAATTGAAGAGCCAGGATAAATACCTACATAGAGGATAAGGAAAAGCATTAAAGAGAAAACATGATGGAAATATGGTGGGACCATATTGTCATAAATGAAAAACAATGATGTGATTTTGATAGGCTAGAAAATATAGACCATGATCCATCGGAATCTATGAAATTAATGCAGAATATGGAAAGAATTGAATGTGAACATAATCGTATGGGACTGATAATTTTGGCACGAAGAGGAATGAAACAACTATCAACTTCCTATAAAAGAAGATGATGGGCGATGAGAAAGGGTTATTTTTTATTGAACATTCGAAGAGAAAAGAGAGCTAGAGGAGAGCCATATCTCATAATGGAGAGATCCCAATGAGTTGTAAATAGAACTGAGTTACAGAAAGTCATGGTGCCACCAAAAGAAGGAGCATTCACATCATGCAAAACTATCAATCATCTTGTTCCTTTGTTGCATGAGGGATTCCTCAGGCAAAATTTTGAAAGTATCTCTTATCCCGTCATCTTTATTTTTTCCCACCATGGGAGGTTGCTTGGCATGTGAGATATTGTTTCAACAAGAGAAAAAATATCAAGCCCCAATTCTTTGTACCCTAACCTCATCGGGGACATGCATACCACTGACCACTCTGATACCACTGATCCATATTTTATAAGAGGAACGAAATGAATAGAGATTATTATTAATCTTCAATACAGAAATGCACAGAAATATAACAAAGATGTGATAAAACAACAAAGATACAGTAAAATTGGTTTCTATTAAATAAGTAAAATAAGTTGAAACTATAAAATGCAGACTGAAATAATCTTTCTAGAATGGTGGCGGTTTATATCTGAGAAGAGTTGTGACGACCGCGCTCATTTGCAGGAAGATCATTACAATGAGGCTTCCCAAGACTTTTTACAATAAACATGAATTCCACAACCCTAGGCACCCAAAAACCTAACCCTAGGAGATGAAGCACCAAAAGTAATGTGGGCCCCATTTGGGTAAGTTAGTACATCAACTTCCGAGGGTTGTAACTTTTACATACGATCTTCATTTTAGGCACACAATAACCCATTGGAAAGATCTATCCTAAGACCACATTTTGTCGTCAAAATGTGAATTTGTCTACAGGCTAACTGTGGCAAGCTCTAAAAACATTGTTTAGGGCCTCAAAACGGCCCTGAAAGTTTGGGACCTCAAAACTAGGAAAAAACTGTCAAACTGGAAAACTAGAAAAATGAGTTGGATGGAATAGGTGGCGGGCCACCGACATCCATATGGATCATATGTGATATTTTTTCACCTACATAAATTGTTCCACCGATTTAAATTGATTCATTGTTGAACTTATTACAGATAAAAAACAAATTAAACAACATGAAAAACATTTACCTACTAGCTTGAACACTATCGCTCACAATACAATTTACCCAATTCATGCAGTAGTAGTGTTAAGAAGTTTTTTGGAAGAATGAAGACAAATTAGGTTGATTATATTTTAACATGGTTATAATGTTTCCCAAAAATACCTAACCCATTAACAATTAATGAAAAATGTGTTACAAATTTGATTTGGTCAGACTAGTACGATACTCCATAATAGCTTTGCACAAATAGCTTTGTGTTTATGATCATTGTTGTATTATCAGGGAAGGAGAAATGATAGGAGAATGAAATCATCAAGTTCATCATTGGGAAATTAAAAACAATAAACAAGGTTTAGGTGGTAAGAATTGGGAGGAAATATTTTGACGACAATATACTTATAGTAGTGTTTAATCTCGAAGTAAGTGCTAAGTGGTTGTGACGAGTTCATTGGACCTTCTAATTCAACCACTAAGGACAAAACCATTTACTTTTATCTTTTGAAATTGTATAAAAAATGTTTGTGTGGACCCGATGAAGTGAGAGGGAGAATTTATAACAATTATGATCTCGATGCAAGGAACTAGATTAATCTGGACCATCCATGAGTACCAAAGCCATATTGCTGGCAATTTTCTTTAATTTGTTTCATCTTTGGTGATTTCACATAGAGACTAGAAGTAATCTTATCATGTTCACTGATGACATAAAATATTTTGTTGAAAACCTTGGGCCAATGGGGAACAATCATGTATGGGTAAAGATCTTAGAGGAAAATATATGAGGGTTATGTCATGAGGTAAAAGGAAATGTTGGGACCCAACTGAAGCGTAATTAATTAGTACACCCAGGTAACACTAGAAACCAATCAAATTTTCCATTGGTGAAAAGATGTGGATTATAGAAGTGTGAATATCGTCATAAAATATACAGGATAACACATGATGGGTTCTATTCCAAAGCAATTCTACGACGATGAGAGGTTTTCATCGAAATGATCATAAATGTGTCGTTGTTAGGAAATTGAAAATGAAGCACAATGACGAGTCAGAGTCAAAATGTTGACAATTTTTTATCACAATCATATCGATAGTGACATGGGATTTGTGTATATGCGAAATCAAGTTTTGCAAAAAGGTTAAGGGCTAGTGGAGAAATGTGAAAAATGATTCATACAATATACTTGTGTTAAAATGACAGACTTTGTGTCACATTAGCTTCAGAGATTATATACAAAGATCAATCTTATAAATAAATAAATAACCATTTAGGTAAACAAAATATTAGTATCTTGCAAAATTTTGGTAGTAGGGGTACCCACTAAACTCAAGATTTTAGTGGCCTGTTGTGACTCACAACATATCCTCAGGTGAATGAAATGGTGGAATAATTTAACAAGATCCTAGAGTATGTGTTGACAAAGATATGTAATTTAAATCAAGATGAATGGGACCTAAGTATTCCTACGTACTATGGGAATATTGTAACACATGTAAAAATTTGATAGGATAGACATTGTTCTAATTAATATATGGCCATGGAGAATTTACTCCCATGGAGTTCATTGTGCCAAGTCTATCCATTTCCATGTTGATTGAGTTCACAGATTCTAGCGTAGTAGAAAAGAGATTGTCAGAACAAGTGGAACAAGAGGAATAAATCTTCATCGTAGGATTTCATAAACAAGTTTAGAAAGCGCATGAAAAGGCATAACATGAAAGACATATTAAAAAGAAGAAGTTCCAGACATGAGACCTAGTTTTGCTCTATGATGGAAAATTTTAAAGCACCCTGGAAAGTTCCAAATACACTAGTTGGGTATGTATGTGATAATATTTATGAAAGAGACCGGTGTTGTTCAGTTGGAGAAATTGAATGGGGAAATCATTGAAGAACTGGTCAATGGTAGTGAACTGAAACTATATAGGGAGAGTCATTCTTCTGTTCACTAGCCTCATTGTGCAGTACATGTATTATAGTATCTGTATTATAGAAAAAAAAAGATATAAAGGAGATAGAGGCAAGCCACAATAAACATTTGAAGAGACAGGAGGCTTGAAGTTCTGAATCAAGAATTGTTCAAAGAGTCAAATTAGCATAAAAAAATATGAAGAAGAAAATGTTGTGGAAAAAGAAAGAGGAAGGCATGAAAAAAATGTCGCTAATTGAAGAGCCAGGATAAATACCTACATAGAGGATAAGGAAAATCATTAAAGAGAAAACATGATGGCGATATGGTGGGAACATATTGTCATAAATGAAAAACAATGATACGCTTTTGACAAGCTAGCAAATATAGACCATGATCCATCGAAATCTATGAAATTAATGCAAAATCCAGAAATAATTGAATGTGAACAAAATCGTATGGGACTAAGAATTTTGGCACGAAGAGGAATGAAACAAATATCAACCTCCTATAAAAGAAGACGAGGGGCGATGAGAAAGGGTTATTTTTTTTTGAACATTTGAAGAGAAAAGAGAGCTAGAGGAGAGCCATATCTCATAATGGAGAGATCCCAATGAGTTGTAGATAGAATTGAGTAACATAAAGTCATGGTTCCACCAAAAGAAGGAGAATTCACATTGCAAGAAAAGAAAACATGTACTAAGAAGGTACCTGCAGTTGTACAAGAATAAACCCCAAGCAAAGAGGCATTAGACCCAATAAAATTTCCAAGTTCATATGTGCCACTAAGGAAGCCAACAACAAAGAAGGTTAGACTACCCAAGTAACTGAAGTATGACCTTGTTACACCAGTGATTCCACCTGGGGTCACTATTGAGGGAGATATGTTGGGAACAATAGGAAATCTACGGTTTTTATACCATGATATGGCATATTTGAAGAAATTTATGGAGTTATCACAACATAACTATCTGAGCACATCAATCAGCGCAGACTCATTCATACTCACATTCAAGCCAAAGGAGTGGGAAACAAGCATGAAATGAACATGCATATTGAACCTATTGGAGATCCAATATTTTAGTAGAAGTGTAGAAATCAACATCCACATAAATTTATTGTTGAGTTGCATCCATGGAGGGTTTCTCTAGATGGACAGGCCAATGTCGATTGACACCCAAATTATTGCGTGGATTACATGATTACCATTAGTAGGGGAAGACCCACTACCTCTGTTCATGGATAAGACTCAAGAGAAAGAACTAGTGGCAATGATGAAGGAAAAATATGACATGCACATAGCTTCATGCAGATTGGATGTCGTGGGAATCAATGATGATTCCATCAGGTTTGTGATGCAGTTTTTGTCTTGCAAGTTACTTAGGAAATTTCGTAGAGATTAGTTGTTAGTGAGAGTAACAACAATAGAAAAGTGCAAAGCAAGAGTGCATATGAACTAGACTCCATTTTTGGTGAATTAGTTTTTAACTCATTATAGGAAAGAAAAGGAGAAAGGAACAGAGTTTCACTATGCATGGTTATTAATATTGATTGCACTAGTTTCTTGAAGGGAGTCGAAAGAAACACAATTCTTGGAACATATGCGGAAAATGTACTTGGTAGAAAGGTATGTTCCGATGTGGCATACCATGCACACGAATAGACAATTGGAAAACAATATCACATTCTACATTTATAAGGAGACAATATGACAGTTTATTGAGGACACACCATGCATACTACCTCATAAAATTGAACAACACAAAGAATTTGCATGATTTAAAGTAGGGCGACACCATATGTACATTCAAGCAAAGAGATATCTAGATCAACAATGGTTGTTGAATAGCTATAGACTAACAGAACATGATGTTAGCTAGATTTTAAATGGTATGTATAATGGAAAACCAAAGTGTCTAAAACAAAGTAGAAGGAGACACAACAACTATAGAAGGATAAAGAAGAATAAAATGAACACGAATACCAAGGGAATGGTGCAAAAAACACTCAAATAATACCACCCACTAGAGAAAAGAGAAAAGAGCATCGTAAGGAGAGATCAATGCATAAACATAGGAAGAGGAAATCATCAAAAGAAGAAGCTATCCATGCCTTAATTGAGGATGAATTGGAGAAAATCGTAGATTAGGTGAAATAAGTTATTGAAGAGGCATTTCTACGAGATGCATAGAAACATGAAGAAATGTAAATGAATGTGCAGACACATATATCTACATTGCTCTATATTTTGGAGTCGACTAGGATAGAACCAGTAAGAATGAAAAAATAAGAATAGAAAAAGAATAAACAAGTACAATAAAGTCACAACCACCATCACCATCAATAGAGTGTCGGATCATGAAGATATCAGCAGGGGCCATAGAGTTCCTCACAATAGAAATGCAGGAGCACACACAAGAATTAACCCATATTGACTTAGTGTTTTCACAACTATCATCGAATGTGATACATATCCCACAGACAAGTGTCGCACAAGAGATCCAATTGCATGCAAAATCAATTACTATGGAGTTGGTCAAAGTGACTACAAATAATGATGTACTACACGCGAAGTATAGTAATGATCCAGATTTATGAGAAGAACAAAATGAATAACAAAATAAATACAATAACAGAGAGATACATAGGAAAACAACAAATATCTAGTGAACAATAAATTCTATTGAATAAATGAAATAGGTTGGAATTGTAAAACTACAAAACTAAAAATAACTTGCTTGAATGGTGGTAGTTATCTCTGAGAAGAGATGTGGTTTCTACGCACATCTGTCTGATAAGAATGATTAAAATGAGGTTTCAAAGGCCCTTTTAACATTACTCTTGAATGCCATAACCCTAGACATCCAAAAACCTAACCCTAGGAGATGAAATGCCAAAAGTTATGTGGGCCTCGATGGGTAAGTTGGTACCTCAAATTCTCAGGGTTGTAACATTTGCATACAACCTCTATTTTAGGCACGCGATAGCCCATTACAAATTTATTCTCGAGAACTACACATTATTCCATCAAACCGTGAATCTTCTTGCAGTTTGACTATGGAAAGACAAAAAAACACTGTTTAGGGCCCCAAAACGGCCATGGAAGTATAAAAAGATGTTCTAACATGAAAAATTTCAAAATAAGCCAATTGGATTAGGTGGGTGGCCACTAGTCTCCACATGGAAGATGTGTAGGGATTCAGACAACCCCAGAAGTGTAGAACCCACAATTACAAAGAAGTATAGAAGAACATGTTGAACTAAACTGTTTATAGGAGCTAGTTGGAATAGGTGGGTGGCCACCAATATCCACCTGGATCAAGTAAACTCATGTTGGAATGGGACAAGGCTGAACAAAGAAAAAAAATATTGAAATAGTAAGTGTAGTAGGTATACAAAAATATCCCAGATGTCCAAATGGAAGAATATACTCCTTTGTAAGAGAAAGTGACAAATATAAGCAAATCCATTGAGGGTTCCCATGCAAAGAAAGTCGACTTGGAAGCTCACACAATGCCAAGTACACCAACAAAAGAAAGGAATCAATGTGAGAAGACAACCATGACCACCATGGAGAGCATTAGGATTTTTGATGAGGAATGCATGAAGTTATATGAAGAGAGTACACACGTGTTGATTCAATTATTGGATAAAGTAGAGCTATAAGCATTAAAACATAGGTTACAGAATGTGCATGAGAAGGCATAGAAGATCAAATATATAGTGATCACTCTGTCACCAAGAGAATGAATGGTTGAAATAGTGATAAAGGAAATTGAGACTACACAAGAAATAATGAAGCAAGAAGTGAAATACAATGCAAAGAAACTAAATACACCCATTACCACACAAACAATAGAGGGGATTTTGACGCAAGAAGCACAAGAAAAGGAGAAGGTCGCAACCGCAAAGGAAAATTTTCAGAAGTTCGTTGCAATTTGGAAGGGAGTGCAGTAGAAAGACTAAGTGGCTTGGGATGAGCCACAAGTGAGTGTTGGGGGCATGTTGGGATAGGATTTTGGGACCAGTTTTTGGAATTGCATAGCGTGCACAAAGGAAGGAAAGAAAGTTGGTGCACTTTTAGGGCTCAACACGCATAAAAGAAGGAATATCATTGGAAGTTGTTAGTAATTTTGGGTCCATCGATATGGGATAAGCCCTATTCTAATTGTATAAACATGTAAGGGGTTTGGGATAGAAGGTAATATATGTGTGTAAGGAAAAGTATGAGAGTATGTGAGTGTGCAATGTATGCAAGAGTAAAGAGTGACATAGAGGGATAGGAGAACATAAAGGGCATAATGTATGAGCGTACCTTGTATATTTTTTAATGGATGTAATGAATAATATAATAAGAAGCATGTCATTATGGACGTAGCCCATCTTGGGTGAACCACGTTAAATCATGGTGTCTATGTGTTAAGTTTTCATAAAACTGTTTATTGTGCATATGCTATCCATTTGGTTGCGATGAATATGTCCTATGTTATTATGTTTCTTGGCACTTGGTATAAGGTATAATTAACAAATTCTAAGTATAATATTTATGAGGATATCATCCCATCCCTTCATCATTGCAGAACCTGGTTCTTGCAATTCCCATAGAAAGGGTCGATATGTGAGGGTTTTTTTAGTGAATTAGTTTTGAACCCTTGGTTTTCCCATTGTGCACCAATAATGACCACAAAATATTTTTTGAAAGACTGCAATATATCATCCATCATCCTCATGAATGTTTTTGGATCATTGTTCAATCCAAAAGGAATGACTAACCTCTCAAAAAGGACTTCTTTAGATTTGAAATTTGTCTTCCATAAATTAGTTTGTTCTATCCAAACTTGGTGGTATCCTAACTTCAAATCAATCTTGATAAATAACTTAGTAATCTTAAGATGATCAATAATATCATCAATCCAAGGGATCATGCATTAGTTATTGATAGTGATTTTTTCAAGGATCTATAATCAATATAGAGTTTCCACATGCCATCCTTCTTCTACACTAATATAATTGGGATCACACAAGCAGAGGAACTCAATTGAATGTGGCCCTTTTGGATGAGCTCGTGAATTTGAAACTTTATTTCCTCATTCTCCATAACATAACATATGTATATCATACCATTGGGTAAGGGAGCACTAGGTATCAATTCAAAGGTATGTTTGACTTGATAGTGTAGAGGAACCCCTATAGGTGTGGTGAGGATGTATCTATATTCCTCTTTAATCTTATCCACCTGATTTTTTTGTGTAGAGAGATCATGTGATGAAGTTTTGGTGGTCATGGTGACATTTCATTCACCTTCTAACTGAACCATGAAGAGGGAAAACTTGGTAGACTGAGAGATTACATTTAGGAGTGTTTCGTTCATATCAATGAAGTGGGAGTGGTTGAAACTACCTTTGGTACCCTATAAGGATTACCTCTCAAAGTAACATTGATGCTACGAGGCCTAGAATCATAAAAAAACATAAAGTTTCCACATATGGGGTTATCCTGAAAAAACATCACAAAGTTCGAGTGGGGTAACATAAAAAAGTACCTCATCTTTGAAGGGCATGATTCCATATGATAGGTGGTACTGTTGGATGTAGCAGAGGTCTCTTCCCTAGATCAACCAAATAATGGCGTATTGTTGGGGGTTTGAAATTTTTTCCATATTCAATCTCTTGATAACCTCGACTAAGATCAAGTTCTTCAGGATCCCAATGTCAACAATGAAATGTAGTGGGATCCCCTTCAGTCACATTTGTGAATGGAAGAGACGCTCCCCCTCTTGAATATCCTCTAACTCGTCTCTGTAGATCTTTGTGATTGCACTGGTAGAACTCAATTGTACATTGATGATATTCTTTCCCTTATCCTATTATAAATCAAATTTCAAGTTAGGGTTTGACTCTTTTTCTTTAATCTCATCCAATAATGATTGGTTTGAGTGACATTCACCAATTTTGTGCCAAGGGATTTTGTGGAAATCACACCACTTTTCAGTGTCCTTCTTTAACTTCTCATTACCATTCTTTTCTTGCATCTTGAACTGGTTGTATTAAGGTTGGATCTCCCTAATATATCCCTTTTTATATGATTTAGGGCCACATTTACCATACTTCTATTGTGGTATATTTGCAGACACAAACTCCTACTTATTTCATAGCTTAAATTTCTGCTCAATTTGGACAACATATCAATAAGCATCTCCTAGTGAGGATATTTCTAATAAATCCATATGTTCTTAGGTGTACCTATGTAGGCCACTACGGTACGTCAAAACCAATAATTTTTCGAAGCCTTTGATACTTATCTTTGATCACAAGGTATGTAATATATTGGTGTACTCTGGAAATTTTTGGACTCTCTCTTGAAATAGAGTTATACATATTATGTATTGTTCATCATAGCTTCCATCAAGGTATAATTCCTCCTTGATGGCATCGACAAAGTCCACCCAAGTGGGTCCTATCCTGAATTTAGTAGACTTGTCTTCGACATGTCTCTCCCAATAACCTTCCCACAAATCTGTCACATGTGGAAGGGCTTTAAGGAGTGTGAAGGTGATATTTTTAGTGCTAGAATATTTTTGAACAGTGGAATAAAGCTCAAATATTTTTAGTTATTTCTCCAAATAATCTCCATTAGTATGGTGTTCAAATAAAGATATATCAAATTTAACTCGTTGAAGGTGCCTCGCCCACCGTCGATAGTTATTGAAGGATTTGGGAAACATTTTCCATCATTTTGTTCCTCTTTTGTGCAATGGATTCCTCAAGCAACATATTGATAGGATCTCCTCCTTCTTATTTCTTTTCCCCCACCACAGGAGGTCACTTAGGATGGAAAGAAATGTCATCTCCTAGTTAAACTAGTGTGAGAACCAACTCACTATACCTTGACCTCGTTAGGGACATGCACTAAGAGAAAAAAAGAGTATGTTTATCTGATGCCATTGATTTGGATTGTATAGGGAATGGAAAAAATTTGGATTGTATAGGGAATTGAAAAAACAAACATAGGAATGTAGTATAGAGAAAAATAATAGAATGAAAAGCCAACTTATATTAATGAATAAAATAGTGGAATATTGTAGATCACAAACTAACTATAATTGTGGTAGCTTATCTCCGAAGAGAGGAGAGAGATATTTTCTCTATGATCATTCATAAAAAATCCTACAAGTGGATAAAAGGACAGAATTTTAACATAAAGAAAAAACCCTAAACCTAGGAGGATAAGCGCCAAAAGGTGTTTTTGAAATGCCAAAAGGTTTTTTGGGGGCATTAATTTCTACATCAACTTTCTGGGAGTGTAATTTTCTCATACAATATTTGGTTGGTGTGCATGGTAGCTCATTGGAAATATATAACTGAGGAATACAATAAAACAACATGTCCTAGGTTTGTCAAAGGGAAATATAGGCCCTTGTCCCTTCTCAAAAACCATCATTTAGGGCCTCAAAATGGCCCTCAAAGTTTAGGACCTAGAAAATCCCAAAAAATTATAACAAAAATGCTAAGATGAAGAACCATGTTGAGTCAGTAGAACAGGTTGGTGACCACAAATATCCACCTAGATCATTCCTCCCCCCTAAGGAAGAAATGGTCCCCATTTTGTCAAGTTCGTAGAGTCATGTAGAAACCCTAAATGTAACCCTAGATGGATATTAGGTCATGCTAAACTTTGGGTTACTATGATAGAAAGGGCTTTTATTCTTATTGTATTGTGTATTGTTCCATAGTTGAGTAGAGAATACAGGAGTGAGATATTGAAGCATAACATAGGAAGTAGAAGATCATGTAGCAACCATTTGACCATAGAGTCCATGGAACTCCATAAACAGTAACCCTTTATTTGTATTTTAATTTCACAACTGAGAAGAAAAGAATAGAGGATAGGCCTCACATTTTAACTAGGTTTTTCATCAATACATGTTGTGTTCATTATGCAGATGATATGTTATTTGCTTAGCTTAATTCATTTTGATTTCAATTTATTTATCATTTCATGCATTAAGATAGTAACATTACATCTAAAATATAATTAAAACACAATATAAGAAGATATATCAAACTATTATAAGATTTATTGTGACAAATTATTCTAGTAAAATATCCACAACAATATAGATATCAAGTAAAATTAAATTATATACTAGAAAATATGAGTATTTTACATTCACATGTTAGTAAACTAACTATATATATTTATTTGTATCCTATTCTAGTAGTTTAGGTTAATCATTCAGAACAAAGTCCCTTGATACAAACAACTTTTCTAATATATCACTAAAAATAGATAGCATAACCAGCCATTTTACTTGTTTAATCATGAAATCCTCCTATGATACTAGTTGGGCATTCATTGATGTCTCTTCCTTCGTACTCTCTTTGAATTTATTTATTGTTTTAACTCCCACGTATGATTCAATATCCATCTATTTAAAAATTCAATGTTGGTCAATAAGTGAATCATCCTCTATAATTTGGGTTCGGTAAAATTCTATCGATTGTAGAAAATTATGTAGTTTTACTGATTTCAACTTTAATCGATGATAGGTAAAATAGAATATGCATACTCAAATGAAAAAAATGGTTTAAAAATATTAAATCAATTTATAATATATATGGTAACTGAAGTATAGCCCCACTCATATAAAACCTAATAAATTTAATAAAGTTTAACCCTCAACCATATAAAACATGATAACTTTTATAAAGTGTTTTACAGTCTTAAAACTCATCCATGAAATGTATTATATATTCTAACACTTGGTGACTCATTTGTGATGGATTATATTTGCATTTGTGTTAGATTATAAAGTATTTTACAGTATTAAAACTCATCCATGAAATGTATTATATATTCTAACACTTGGTGACCCAGATTATAAAGTATTTTATAGTATTAAAACTCATCCATGAAATGTATTATATATTCTAACACTTGGTGACCCATTTGTGATGGATTATATTTGCATTTGTGTTCGATTAAATTTTTCGTTGGGTGGAGATTTCCTACATGGTA
>JZKD02S1225347.1:21647-37088 GCA_000966675.3 Picea glauca | reverse complement strand
TTTAAACATGTGCATGATTTCCATCTTGTTACCATCTTGTTACAAAAGTTTAAAGTTATGATGATATACTTCCACCCATGTAAGTATCAATGTGTTCATCTTCTCATCTTGATAAACAAGTTTGTCTACTAAATTTCACATGAAATGTTCATCTTCTCATCTTGATAAACAAGTTTGTTTACCAAATTTCACATGAAATGGTAAAGGATCTGCTCATGAAAGTCATAAAACAACTTCTTGTATGCTTTTCTCATGGAATTTTATATCATATTGGTTATGTACTTGGAGCACATACATCTTATTATTACAAGGAATTTTTTTTTTTAGTTTTATGCATACCACAAGTAACAATGGTTATCATAGAAATAAATTAATGATACCCATTAGAAGCACATGGGTGTTGTTGTGCACGCTTATAAGAAAGTTTGATTCTATTATAATTTTTGGCATGCAATGGTTAGAAAAAGGGTATTCCAATTTCATGTCACAAATTTTGCATACTATATAGTAGCATCGAGCTTTATACTCACAGCACATGATGCTCATGAGTTACGTTGCAAAGGTGTTATGGTGAGTTATAAATTCCAAAGTATTGAACTGCATGGTGCATATGGTATATTTGATTTATAGTGTTAAATTTCATGGTTACTGATTGCAATATGGAATGGTTTATTGGGCACTGTTACCAACAAATTTGATTCAATTTATTTTAACTGAGATTTAACCATGGTTTATGACCCAAGCCATCATTTGGGTGACAATTATGACAGATATTTACTTTGGCTGACGTGGCATGTGGTCCCATGCTTCTTTGGAATTCTTCCTATTTGTTTATTGGTTTTTATATTGGTTGATTGGAAAGTGGAAAGTGATGTGGCTAGGGTTGGTAGCATGAAATAAAGTAAGGATCTCTCTGTATTCAATGTGCAAAGACATGATTTTTTATACTTGTGTACCACGTCCAAACTCACCACCTTCGCTCTTGGGTTTTGACATTCCATTCTCTACTCAAGCTGAAAGAGTCTTTGTTGAAGCGTCAGTTTGGTAAAGATATTGGTCATGGTAGTTTTTGTAATTGTTTCACCGATGTTTCAGAGGTATATGAAGAGTTCAAGAAGGCATTTCATGTTTTAGCTTGTTTTTCTTCAAATGTTATTTTTTTGCTACTATAATTTAAAAAATGGCTCTATCTGTTATGGTCGGTTTATCTGAATGTAGTTTTCTTCCCCTCCATTTCAAAATGGGTATGTAATATCTCTATAAAAAAATTAGTCTAGTTTGTTTGGTCTCTAATAATGAGGAATTTTTGTTGCAAATTGTTCAAGTTCGTGTTCTATTTCAAATGTGATGGATATATAATGAACCTAGAGTCCCGAGTTCGAGCTGTATGAGCCTTATAGAAGTGGTTTTGATTTTTTTCAATCTTACCTCTGCTCTTAACAAATATTTAACCAATCTTGGCCTCTGTGTTTTAGAAACCAACAAACTTTTTAGATATGAAAAATTATTGCCTCAAACCAATTCATGGGAAAGGGTTCGAATTGTAATGTTTTATGTGTATGGGAATAGTGGTGTTATAACATTAGTAGAAAAAATATAATAAATGACTAAAGAAACTACTCCAAATTGCATACAAATGACTAAGGTTGATCATGTGACCATTAGCAGTTTATTATCGGTCATTTATAATGCGACAAAATTTCTGACTAAACCTAATTTTAGTCATTTGTTGGTTGTTTTTATTGATCGATTTGATCGTATGTTTAGTCGTTGATTTAGTCATTGATTGTTGTTAACTTGTCATTTATTTAGTCACGGTAGTCATTTATTCAGTCGTTGTAATCATTGATTCTCGTCAATTGGTAGTATATTTTGTCATTTTTTTTCATTGATTTCCGTCCATTGGTAGTATATTTCGTCATTTGTATTAACTGATTTCCATCTAGTGGTAGTATATTTAGTTATTTTAATAACTATTTTACCGTCAAATGGTCATATATGTAGTCATATTTATTCATTGATGTAATTCAATTGGTAGCATATTTAGTCAATTTAATTATTAATTGACATCAATTAGTAGTATATTTAGTAATTTAATATTTAATTACCGTCATTTGGTAGTGTTAGAACATAGGATGTGTAGGGGTCAAAATATTTTCAGATTTCTAGGTTTGAGTCATAGGGTCATTAAATTTTTAGGCTTTGAGTTATATCTTATGTCATAACTCATGTTTGATTTTTCCACGAGCATAGTTTTGATTTTAGTCTTTGTAAGAGCCTTGGTGTCATGGTATTGTTCAACATCATGAAAGAAGTAAGTGTCAACATGGGTCACACCCCTGGTCTTAAAATAATCATCATCATATTTCTTATTTCAAAGTTATGTACAAAAGGTTCCATCATGTCATTTTCAACCATTTGAAGGTCAAGTCAAATGTCAAATCTACTTGCTGCAAACTCACCTAAAAGTTCACAGTGTATCAAGAAGTACATTATGCCCCAATCTCTCATCATTGTACTTTGAAAATGTGTCAAGGGAGATCTCATAATTTTCAGTGCATTCAATTTATTATGATTTTCAGGATTGTTTCAAAGAACAACTCTAATAGTTTGAATGAAGTGCGATGCTAGAGTTTGAAAATTGGCACTGCAAACTGG
The DNA here is from genome assembly GCA_000966675.3 of Picea glauca. Taxonomy (NCBI): domain Eukaryota; kingdom Viridiplantae; phylum Streptophyta; class Pinopsida; order Pinales; family Pinaceae; genus Picea; species Picea glauca. The sequence goes on along the minus strand of JZKD02S1225347.1, from coordinate 34,430 downwards.
TTGTAGTAGATGAAAAGGATTGGATGCTTCCACCTAAGTCCCACTTGATTTCATGACACACCATCCGAAGTTCCAGAAACACCATGTACTTCTTTGGTGATTGCATGCTACTTAAATGGTTGATTGAAATTGTAAATTGTTGTATATTGTTCGTGCGTTGCAAACTGTTAAATGTTCTATGTGCTGCCATCTCTCTACACCATTAAAACCCACAAATTCGATATCCTAAATCCTGACCATTTTCAGTATTGTTATATCAAAGGGTCATCTTACAGTTTCCTCTTGCAAATAGTATCATTATCCATTGCCAATCTACACTACAAACTGTCCATTACAAATTTGTGTTGTAAACTATGCGATGCAGACTTGGCACTATGAACCCTTTGTTTCTTGATAGATAAAGTCATTTTCAATTGATATTCATCTAGGGACTAAGTTTTAACCAATCACTCATATTTTTCTCCTCAGACATAGAAACTCTTGCAAGTCTTTCATAAAAATCTAGTTCAATTCATGCTACAAATTGGTGCTGAGAACTTAACCAACGCGTTGTAAACCCTCTGTTTTACACAAAGCTGCTCCAATTTCCGCTTATCTATAGTTTTCATCCAATTGAATTTATTTTTCTCTTTTCTCACTTCCTACTTGCATATTGTTCATCCTCACACTATTTTTGTACATAAATTGGTCATTCGAGTAAACCCTAAGCTATGCTAGCTCTGTAAACAAACCCTAAATTTCCTTTTTTGATTACATATCTCATACAAAACTTTCATAAGAGGGTACAAGATGTTTTCAAAACATTCATTATGTACATTCAACAAGGAAAGTATATCCACAAAGGGGGATATATTGAAAGAGTTGAACCACATGATATGCAACCCATTCATTCTGAACCATTTTTCAAGGAATCTTTCCAGAGGGTGGGTTGCATCAATTTTTGTGAGAAAACGGAAAGAGGAAATCCTAAAGTAGCTAAGTAGTTTGCACTCAACTTCAGTGGGACAAAGAATAAGGTGGATTTGTTGGAGTTTGAAGTCTTTGAGTAGTCTATTTTTGTAGACACAAAGATACCTAATTGTGGTGAGAAGTGGTTTAAATCCATGTCTTTAAACTCTTATTTCTCCAAGGAATTCCTAAAACATGAATATCAAGGAGACAACCTATCTAAGGGAGTGCCAAGAATTCACATGCTGGAGCATTTTGACAAGATGCTCAGGGTCATTCAAAGGTACTTTATGTGTGAAGGAAGGTTCAATATGGTATATCAATACCATATCAAATTTCTATTACACTTCACTGGGAAAGAGTTCTTACAAATTCCCTTTTATCTTTTTAGGAGTATTGGAAAGATGTCAGATAGAGTCCAGGCTAAGTCCAAGCAAGTGGATACAAAAAATTTTCACTCTGGTTTAATCAAGATGCTAGTACTAGAAGATTTGAATAAGACTAACACTAATTGGTAGACTTTCCTAGCTGCATCAATTTTTTAGTCATATATTGCTCACACACCACAGTCCAAAAGACAAACACCTACCCTTGTTGAGCAGACTGTGCATTCATATTCAAGCAAGAATATGAATATGCCCAAGAGTGGTAAATCCTTTCAGGATACTGATAAAGCAGTTGAAGGTGGTCCTTCACAACCTCCTGGCAGAGAAATTTCCCATGTGGTAAAACCCAAACCTGTGAAGATATCATCAAACAAAGAAAGGAGTTTCAAGGGAAAGAAACTTATCTTTTCCCCACCTGTTGTTGCAGAAAAATTCAAATCTAGAAGACCTTTCACAAGATCAATAGATAAACAACATGTTCCTATGGAAGATGGTACAAAAGAAGTCTCAACTCATCAAAAGGACAAAGCTTAGCCTTGCAAGAATCCCATAGAGATTATTGATATTAACACTCCTCATGAAATTAATCCTACTTTCAAAAGAATCAAGAGGAAACACAAGGACGTAAGAATTGAATTTGACAAATTGAAGAAGGAGGATTTGGAAACACGAATCAAGCTTAAGGATATGCTAGATCTATATGAGTATACTATTGATAAAGAAATATTAAACTCTCAAAGGTAGTTACCCCTTCACAAGAAACTCAAGAATGTGTATAAACAGAAGATAGCTTTCCAAGCTGAGGTCTGGAAGTTAAAAGGAGAGTTCCATCCCTTCAAAGAGCAAGTAGAAAAAAGGAATATATATATGTTGGCTAAGGTGAATACTAGAAGGGGTACCATAAAAATATGAATACATAATAGTACTTCACATTAGCATCATTTTTGTCATGGTTAAATGTTTTGCATACAATTACAACTTAAGTGATGATTTTGGGTCTTGAGCTAAATTTAGCATCTTCATATGATTTCTCCAAGGTTACTTCTTATTGCAAGGATTTTGTAGTAGCTTCTGGAAATTTATCCCACTTATTGTGAAAGTTTTAAAGGTTGGAATCCTTAATGGAAGTAAACAGGCACCTACAGGAGAGTTCTCAATGTGTGGACTCACTAGCACTGCTAACTAAGTGTTTTAGGGCAGTCTGCAGCGCAAGTGTTGTGAACTTAGAGTTATGAATATTTTTGAAGATGAAAGGGATTTTCAGGTGTCAGGCTAAGCTCAGATAAGAATTTAGGATATTAGTTTCACATCAGAAGGCCACCTGCCTCAAAGAGATTCCTGCACTAAAGCCACATCATCAAGTTGTTAAGGGTTGTTCTAAATGTTGCCAACATATTCCTTAAAAATATCATTATGTTTACATTCTTGTTGTACACATGGTGCCACGCTTTTCCTAGTCATAGAATCCTATGAGGAATTTAGGTGGCGAATGGTAATTTTTTTTTGGATGTTTTGTTATTTAACATGCATTGTAACTTGAGAGGGGGTTGGAATGGTTAAGAAAAGGACTCTTATCTTTAGTTTAGAACTGTAACAGATTTTTTCTTTATGTATGTACCAGACTCAAGAATATTTAATAATTAAAGATCAATTACTTTCCTACAGTCATTTCTATTCTATTTCACTTTGGTGTTAGTTTCTGGTGAAGGATCCATCATGATGCTTTCCTTCTTATTATAGTAAATGATTTATTGTTGGTAATTTATGCAAGTTGATCAAAGTGTTTTCTTGTTTTTATTAAGAATTTCTTATTCAATGGTATTTCTTCCATATGTGTTCCATAAGTATCTGATGTGACCTGATACACATATTTCACTTTCCTTGCTAAGTCTTTTGTCTTCCATTTATATCTTTAAACATTGATTTGAATCTATTCAAAGCCTTTCTTTTTGGTGTGTATTTCATAGAGGGTTTTGTGATTGACATCATAAACTAAGTTTAACATCCATTTTCCACACTTTTAAAAAAACTATTATTCACAATTGTGATGGGTATTAGGCTTACATCTACAACAGTCTAGGTGTGACTTCTAGTACTAACAAGTAGTTTATTTAATTGTTTGTGTTCATTGATTTCTCTCAACTGGTTGTATACATTGATTATTGATTGCATAATCATTATATTTACAAATATTTTTGTAGTAAATTTTCATTAATATGATATGAATAATTTACTAAATATCATAAATTGTATAATGCAAAAATAAACATATTATTAAAATTGAATTAAAATATAAAAACAAATAAAAATATTACAAATACAAACAAGATAGAACATGATAAAAGTTAAAAGATTGATTCAACATCATGATAAAAAAAAGGTAATCTGCAATTAAAAAATAAAATAGAATTTCAATGAACTGTAATATGTTTTTGATAGTTTCCATGATGCAGGAGCATCATTGGCAAACATGCAGAGGCAGGACCACTCAACACGTGTGAGTTCTTTCAGAAATTCAACGTTGACGGTTGCAGTCGATTTTTTGAGATCCGCCTCCACACAACGCTGAAATTTACCTTCGGAGACACACTTGAACCGGGGTTGGGTTTTTTCCCTTTGAAGCAAGTTTTTGAAATTGTAAACAGAGCAAAAGTTTCCACTTCGTCTCTAGAATACGACTAGACTAAGATAGATAGGATAAGGTTTAGAGTAGGCAAGTAGCAGGAAAAACTCTAGAAACATATTTGAGTTATGTAGAAGTTTACACACCCAGTTAGGGAGAGCTGGAATACAGAGAAAAAATAGTTGTAAGAGAGAACTGCAAGTTAGCAGGAAGAAATGTTTTGAGTTACTGTAATTTTGAATGTAATCTGTAGCCATTGGGCACTTGTGAATATAACAAAATGGAAAATTGATCCAAATGCGTTGTTCTTGGACTGTGTGCATTTTCCTGTTATTTTCTATTTTATAAACAAGTGAATGGAACTATGAAATTTTTGGCAGTTTCAATTGTTTCTCTTCATTTGGAGCTCTGCAAGGTGTGCATCGAGCCAGGGAGGAACACTGTGGAATTTCTTTCTCTTCACTAGGAGCTCTGCAAGGTGTGCATTGATCCAGAGAGAAAACACTATGAATCTGAGCTATCGAACTCCCTCAGACGCAAGGAGTGCGGGGGAGCTGGAGTCTGAACTAGACAAAGCTAAGAAGGAATAACACTTCATAAAGTGTTATCGAGATCTAGGAACCCATTCCCTGGGAGGAGCAAAGACTGAGTCTTCGTAGACTTAGAAAATCTTCTAAGTCGAAATCGAGTAAAATCTTAGGAGGAAGAACGCTTTCGAGCGTTGGATTGCAGTGGAAATCCCCGCAGATCATCCGATTGAAGGGAGGAGTGTAGGCCTTAACCCTACGTAGATCCAGGAGGAGAATTCAGAGATCCGAACGGACGGTGGATAATCCTCGAGGAGGAACATTGAAACCCCGCAGGCCATTGGATCAGGTGGAGCTACGAGGAGGTTAGCGGCGAGAGTTTCTCAACACTCATTTCGAGATTTCGGGGACCGTGATTTGAAAATATAGGGGATCTTGTCTTTCAGGATCCTGAATCGTGAAATCGCAAAATCACGAATCGATCAAGAGCGTTGATCACAGGGATTGTCGTGAGTCGTCAATCGAGTGATGGAGCATTTCGACGTTTTGACTTTTCAACAACCGGGGACTCCAAGGAGCAGAGACATCCCCTTGCATCTTGATTTCGTGAAAAGTGAAATCCCAAAAAGGAATAGGGGCAGGGTCATTTCGGATTTTCGGAAACTAGGGACTCCAAGGAGCAAGGACATCCCCTTGCATCTTGATTTCGTGAAACGCAAAATCCCAAAAAGGAATAGACGTCGGGTCATTTCGGCTTTTTGGCAAGTAGGGACTCCAAATAGAAAAGACATCCCCTTGCATCTTGGTTTCGCGAAACGTGAAATCCCGAAAAGGAATAGGCGCCGGGTCATTTTGTCTTTTCAGCAACCAAGGACTCTAAGGAGCAGAGACATCCCCTTGTATCTTGATTTTGCGAAATGAAAAATCCCGAAAAGGAATAGGCACCGGGTCATTTCAGCTTTTCGGCGACCGAAAAATCCAAGGAGAAGGGACACTCTTTGCATCTTGATTTCACGAAAAGGAATAGGCACTGGGTATTTCGTATTTCGGTGACCAGAGACCCTAAGGTGCAAGGATATCCCTTGCATCCAAATTTTGAGAAACGCGAAATCCCGAAGGAGCGAGCGCCGGGCCATTTCGTCATTTCGGCTACTAGAGGTTTGAGAGACCATAAGATGCGACACTTGACTTAGGAAGTCCTAGTCCCCGATAAGCACCTTTTCAGATTGGCACTTGGTCACAGCCCTTGGTCGCGCGCTATGGGACCGCACACTTGGCGTCCAAAAAAGCCAACTGAGAATTCGTAAGGGACCTATGTAATTGTTCGAAGGGTTCCAGTTCAAAACCAAAAGAGCCATTTCGGCTCCAAAATCAGAAGATCCTGACCGGGAGGTCACGCAACCCTTAGGAGGGATAGGGGGTTTGCATCAGGTGGTATCAGAGCCCATTTTTCATCTATAGATTTCAGGCGAAGGAGGAAACAGGAGACAGGAAACTTGGAGTTGTACTATGTGTGTGACAGATAGTCAACACAATGCCGCCAAGAAGACGAGATCTGTCTTTAGCCAACCATGTTGTAGAAAGGGAGATGTGAGCTTTTCGCGCCCAAATGGAAGCAATGGAAGAAACACAAAGAAGGGCACCTAACGTTGTGGATGTTAGTGATGCGGAAAGTGAAGAGGTTGAGGTTGAAGAAGCTGCAGGAGAGGATGCTGCAGAAGAACATTTGTTGAGAGCAGTTGCCCAATTGGGAGGAAGAGCTAATATATAGGTCCCCATGTATGAGGGAAATCTAGATGTTGAATAACTTTTGGACTGGATAAGGTCCATGGAAAAACACTTCGACTATGAAGATGTCGATGAGGAAAAGAAGGTGAAGTAGGCAGTCACCGGGCTAAAAGGGCATGTAGCACTGTGGTGGGACGAACTGCAGGCTGAGAGGAGAAGTAAAGGAAAACAGAGGATAAAGAGTTGGGACAGGATGGTAGCCAAACTAAAGGCTAAGTTCATACCCAAAGACTGCCAGATCAATCTGTTCAGGAAGCTACAGAACCTGAGACAGAAAGGAATGACAGTCAAGGAGTACACCGAGGAGTTCTATAGGCTAAACATCAGAACTAGACAAAGGGAGAGAGACGAAGAAAAAGTTACCAGATACATAAATGGGTTGAGATATGAAGTCCAGGACGAGCTGAGCATGATGTCAGTGAGGACTGTGGAAGATGCGTATTAGTTTGCACTGAAGGCAGAGGAAAAGATGGCCAGAAAACAGAACCAGCGAGGAAGAGGTAAAAGCTTGGTCCCAAGCAAAAGAAAGGGATTTAACTGTGACAGAGCACATCATTCTAAGGAAGAGGCTAAGAAACCACACAATCACTCAGAACGAGGAGGAAGTTCACGAGGGAGACAGAATGGTGGAAGAAACTCTTCTAGAGGAAGAGGCAGAGGAGGAGTAAGGTGCTATAACTGTGGAAAGATAGGGCACATGTCTTGGGAATGTCTTGAGAAGAATAAGGAAGGAGGAGAAGCGCACATTTTAGAAGAACAATGAAGAGATGTTGAGGCAAAAGGAGCAGAGGATGGAGCATCCCTGATGTTGAGAAAATTTCTCTTAAAACCAGAGGCAGAAATTGAAAATCCAGTGCAGAGAAATAGTCTCTTCAGGACAGCTTGGAAGACTAAGGATAAAGTGTGCAAGGTGATCATTGACAGTGGGAGTACTGACAACCTAGTATCCACAGAGATGGTGGAGAAATTGGAGCTGAATACAACTGCACATCCAAGGCCATATAAAGTCTCATGGCTACAAAAAGGACACCAGGTAACGATTGCTAAACAATACCTAGTTGAAATTAAAATAGGAGGATATAAAGATGAAATCCTATGTGATGTAATTCCTATGGACGTATGCCACATTTTGTTGGGAAGACCATGGCAGTTTGACAGAAATTTCATTCATGATGGAAGGAAGAATACATACAAATTGGAGAAGAATGGTAGGACACATATGTTACTGCCAATAGAGGAGAAGAGAGCGAAAGAGTAAGCCAGCACAAGCATACTTCTCATGAGTGGGAAGGAACTCCTGAATGAAGCCAAGGAAGAACAGGAGATGCAGTTCGTTGTGGTGAGGAAGCCCAGAGTCATCCTTACGAGTACATCAGTGGATGATTTACCTGAAAAAGTTCAGGAGCTGCTGGATAATTTTGTTGATATAGTGGTGGATGAGCTGCAAAAATCGCTGCCCATCAGGAGTATCAGTCATCATATCGACTTGATACCAAGAGCAAGCCTACCAAACAAAGCAACATACAGATTTACACCCCGAGAGAATGAGGAGGTGAGGAACCAAGTCCAAGAATTGTTGGATAAGGGTTTAGTCAGAGAAAGTTTGAGCCCATGCACAGTACCAATTGTGTTAAGCCCAAAGAAAGATGGAGGATGGAGAATGTGCACAGAATCGAGATCCATCAACAAGATCACCATCAGGTACATATTCCCTTTACCGAGAATGGATGACTTAATGGATTGCTTAAAGTGGAGAAATGTTTTTTTCTAAGATAGATCTGAAAAGTGGATATCACCAAATCAGGATGAGAGAGGGTGATGAATGGAAAATATCCTTTAAGATGAATGAAGGCCTATATGAGTGGCTAGTTATTCCATTTGGCTTAAAAAATGCCCTAAGCACTTTTATGAGGCTGATGAATGAAATTCTGAAATATTTCATTGGCAAGTTCGTGGTTGTATATCTGGACGATATACTGATTTTTAGCAAGACTAAGGAGGATCATTTGAGGCACTTAATGCTAGTGATGAGGAGGCTATAGCAGGAGAAGTTGTTGATCAATCTGAAGAAGTCCTCTTTTATGAAGACATAGATCATTTACTTAGGTTTTGTGATATCTTTGAATGAATTGAAGATGGATCTAGAGAAGGTGAAAGCAATCAGAGAATGGTCGTCACCAAGGAGCATGTTCGAGGTAAGGAGCTTTCATGGTTTAGCAAGTTTCTACAGAAAGTTCAATAGAGACTTCAGTGGAATTTTTGCACCAATGATGGATACAGTAAAGAAGTGGCACAAGTCCTTTAAATGGATAGACGAGGTTGAAAGGAGCTTCAATATACTGAAGGAGAAGATAACAGAACAACCAATTCTGATCTTGCCGAATTTTAGGAAGGCATTTCAAGTAAGATGTGATGCAAGTGGAGTTGCAATAGGGGTTGTTTTGAGTCAGGATAGCAGGCCTGTTGCCTATTTCAGTGAGAAGTTGAATGAGACTAAGAGGAAATAATCCACATATGAAAAGGAATTCTATGCCATCATTCAAGCATTGAAGAAATGGAGGCATTATCTTGTCCCGAAAGAGTGTGTCTTGTACAACGATAATGAAGCTTTACAATTCATAACCCGACAAGAAAAACTGAATTAGAGGCATGCAAAATGGGTTGAATTTATGCAAAATTTTACTTTTGTCATAAAACATATTGTTGGGAATGCTAACAAGGTTGCTGATGCATTAATAAAGAGATGTTTAATTCTGCAAGAATTCCAAGTGGAGACCTTGGGGTTTGAACACCTTAAGGATATGTATTGTGATGATACAGATTTCAAGGAGGCCTACGAAGCATGTACAAGCCCTATACTGAGAGATAGAAGTCAGTGGACAAAGTATATGGTTCAGGAAGGATTTTTTCTCAGAGGAAATCAATTGTGCATACCAAGATGCTCTATGAGAGACAATCTTTTGAAGGAGAAGCATAGTGGAGGATTGGTTGGACATTTCGGCCACGACAAAACGTTTTCACAGTTGAATATTTCATACTATTGGCCAGGTATGAGAACAGAGGTGATAAAATTTGTGAACAAATGTAGGATCTGTCAACATGCAAAGGGGAAAAGACAGAACACTGGATTGTATCAACCGTTGCCAGTACCAGAGAGGCCTTGGGATGCAATAAGCATGGATTTCTTGTTGGGATTGCTAAGAACATAAAGTGGATTTAATTCCATATTTGTGGTGGTGGATAGGTTTTCAAAGATGGCACATTTCATCCCATGCCAAAATACTAGTGATGCAACACATGTTGCAAGTCTGGTTTTTAGAGAAGTTGTAAGACTTCAAGACCTACCTAGGAGCATTTTCTCAGACAGAGACACCAAATTCATTGGTCACTTTTGGAGGACATTGTGGAAGAAGATGGGGATATATTTTTCCTTCATCTCAGCTTATCACCCTCAAACAGATGGGAAGACTGAGGTGGTAAATAGAAGTCTGGGGAACTTATTGAGAAGTTTGGTTACTGAACATCATAACCAGTGGAATCAGATTCTTCCACAAGTAGAATTTTCATACAATGACTCACCAAACAGAAGCACTGGAAGGAGCCCATTCCAAATACTCTACGAAATGCAACCTAGGCTAGTGTCTGAGTTAAGGGACTTGGAATAGGTAGAGATTAGAAGCACTAGAGCAGAGGCTTTTCCTGCTGAGATGCAGAGACTCCATAGTTGAATCAAAGAATAGTTACAGAGTTCTAACTAGAAATACAGGAATAGAGCTGATCAACATCACAAGGAACTTCAATTTGAAGTGGGAGATCAGGTTTTGGCACATCTCAGAAAGGAAAGGTTCCCTAGGGGAACATATAACAAGTTGAAGATGAAAATGATAGGACCCTGTAAGATCTTGAGGAAGTTTGATGAAAACGTCTATGAGATTGAGCTGCCAGATGGTGTGGGCATTTCACCCATATTCAATGTTTCAGACCTATATCCTTACAGGAAAGATGACACAGAAGGGTCAGAAGATCAAGGGAAGATTCAATGGGAGAAATAGATGCCTATGGCAAAAAAGATGCAGATGGAGAAAATTGTTGATCAGAGGATTGGAAAAAAGACCAAGAGGAAGACTTATTTTGAGTATCTGGTAAAATGGAAGGGACACCCAATAGAAGATGCTAGCTAGGAAAACAAAGATGTTATCCAGAAGAATGGAAAATCAGTAGAGGAGCTCATGGATAGGAGTCCATGAATTTTTTTCAAGGGGAGTATGATGCAGAAGCATCGTTGGCAAGCATGCAGAGGAAAGACCACTCAACACGTGTGAGTTCTTTCAGAAATTCAACGTTGACAGTTGCAGCCAATTTTTTGAGATCTGCCTCCACACAACACCAAAATTCACCTTGGGAGACACGCTTGAATTGGGGCCGGGTTTTTTCCCTTTGAAGTAAGTTTTTGAAATTGTAAACAGAGCAGAAGTTTCCACTTTGGCTCTGGAATATGACTAGACTAAGATAGCGTAGGATTCTTTTTATAGTAGGCAAGTAGCAGGAAAAACCCTAGAAACATCTTTGAGTTATGTAGAAGTTTACACACCCAGTTAGGGAGAGATGGAATACAAAGAAAAAGTAGTTGTAAGAGAGAACTGCAAGTTAGGAAGAAGAAATGTTTTGAGTTACTGTAATTTTGAATGTAATATGTAGCCATTGGGAACTTGTGAATATAAAAGAATGCAAAATTGATCCAAATCTGTTGTCCTTGGACTATGTGCATTTTCCTATTATTTTTTGTTTTATAAACAAGTGAATGGAACTATGAGATTTTTGGCAGTTTCAATTATTTCTCTTCATTTGGAGATCTACAAGGTGTGCATCGAGCCAGGGAGGAACACTGTGGAATTGTTTTCTCTTCACTAGGAGCTCTGCAAGGTGTGCATTGAGCCAGAGAGAAAACGTCATGAATCTGAGCTATCGAACTTCCTCAGACGTAAGGAGTGCGTTGAAGCTGGAGTATGAAACAGACAAAGCTCAGGAGGAATAACACTTCGAAAAGTGTTATCAGGATCCAGGAACCCATTCCTTGGGAGGAGCAAAGATCGAATCTTTGCAGAATTAGAAAATCTTCTAAGTCGAAATCGAGTAAAAGCTCAGGAGGAAGAACGTTTTCGTTCGTTGGATCACGGTGGAAATCCCTGTAGACCGTCTGATTGAAGGGAGGAGCGCAGGCTTTAACCCTGCATAGACCCAGGAGGAGAATTCGGAGATCCGAACGGATGGTGGAGAATCCTCGAGGAGGAACACCGAAACCCCGCAAGCCATTGGATCAAGTGGAGCTGCGAGGAGGTTAGCGGCGAGAGTTTTTCGATGCTCATTTTGGGATTTCGGGGACTGTGAGTTGAAAAGACACGGGATCTTGTCTTTCAAGATCTCGAATCGTGAAATCGTGAAATCGCAAATCGACCAAGACCGTCGGTCGCAGGGGTTGTCGTGAGTCATTGATTGGGCGCCGGGGCATTTCGGCATTTCGTCCTTTCGGCAACCGGGGAATCCAAGGAGAAAATACATCCCCTTGCATCTTGATTTCATGAAACGCGAAATCCTAAAAAGGAATACGTGTCGAGTCATTTCGGCTTTTTGGTAACCGAGGACTCCAAATTGATATTGATTTTGATTTTGCAAAACATGAAATCCCGAAAAGGAATAGGCACCGTGTAATAACCCTCCTAATTACGACAACGACTCTGATAACAGGTGCAAAATTTTTTTTTGTTTTAAAAGTTTGTGCGCACGTGTAGGAGGGGAAACAGACACACTGGACTCTACGTCGCCACCCGATGACTAACAAGACGCAACCACGATGACCACAACAAGAAGACACAAGGTGCACAACAAGTAACTGCAAGCAAATACTACCCAAGACCAAGGCGCCCCACGAAATCTTCAACAATAAACGACATACTGGGTTAAGCACCGTACAAACACAGCAAGAAGAATTCGTAGTAGTAGGTCTTACTATTTCCGCACAGGAAAGCATGGCGTTTAATCTTAGTTCTCTGCTCCAGAGAGAGAGAAGGTCAGATAGGCTCCTGGCCGACTGCTCAGGCAGAAACTAGTAATCCCCTCAGGTGTGTCGCAAGAGTGGAAACCCTGCCTTTAAAGGGCCCGAGACTCTTGATACGGAACTGGATTCTTGACGCAGAAAACACACAGACAATATACTAAGGCTACTGAAGGTGTCTACATCCCTCCCAACACAAGCAGACCATGCAATGCACTACCACCAAGTACTACAAATCAGGGACAATCAAGACCTCTATGAGAGACGCAAGTCATGAGGACTCTAATATCGACCAACCACTATTGAGACCCGAAGACATCAGTCAAGATCAATTTCTCCATTAGTTATCGTTAACTGACGAAGACTTTATCCTAAGGTAAAAACCAATAATCTCAACCCCCATTATTTAGTTATAAGGTCATTAGGCACTAGTTCAAGGACAAGCAATAATCACAAGCG